>ML677326.1:26608340-26661134 GCA_007922305.1 Dermatemys mawii
GAAAGAAAGAAAGAAAGAAAGAAAGAAAGAAAGAAAGAAAGAAAGAAGTGTTAATGTTATTCACCATAGAACATTACATTGAAAGGATATTACATTTTCCAAACTTGTTTCAATAATAGCGCTCTACCATAGCAGTGTCCCAAATATTTGGTTGATATTTAAATAATTCAAGATCGTTAACAACACGCCTTTTTTAACAGAAGAATAAAACCATCATGTTCAGATGCTGACCTTTTTACTCTGCTATGTAACCCCATTAACAATACTAAAAAACAAATCCCAATTTTGAAAAGCTTTAAAATATCAATTGTAAAGGATACTTTCTGCTATATCCTTTATTATAAATGTTACTAAGACAAAGGCAGAAACCAAATATCAATTTTAATAGTTCTTTCTATCACAGGGCATCAGAAACATTAATGGTTTCTGCATCTACTTGTCTACAATTATAAGCTTTGCTCTTCCAACATGCATCATTTAAAATATGATTAATATACAATTGTATATACATTTTAAGCACTTCTGGATGAAAATTAATTAACAATAATGCAAAAGACACAAACAACTATTCTACTGTTTGTTTATCCAGAACAGCATTTTGATATTTACATAGCTGCTTAAACTTGGGCAGGTGCACATTTCAAAACATTGTATGTTTTATATTAACCTACTTACTGGATCCCTAATAAAGAGAGAATCCAAGCAGGAATGAAATAAATCTTTACATCTATTTTGAAGCCACTTCAACTCTGGTGTTCAATTTACTCTCCAAAGCAAATATTAGGAATGTTTTATGCTACATAAAGAAAGGCCCTTCAAGCTTTTTATGGCACTGATTAAACCTTACCAATTCCATTGAAAATAGTCATCAGAATAAAACTGTCAGGAAGTACTTCCACCTAGGCGGCTCAGTGAGAGTTACAGAACAATCTGCACATTCTAGGTGTATTCTGTGATTAGCTGAATAATGCCCTATATCCCTGTTTTCTCTTTTTTTCTGGCTTCTGGAAGCCTTGCTTCTCACTCTCACCCTTCTAGTGAGGGTTTGATGCCTTTGAAGCACAGAAAAATATTACCCAATAGATTCTGAAGTAATTTTACAGTTTCAGCCTGGAACAATTATCATAAAAAATCAACATCTGCTCAAATTATGTTAACCCTGAGGATTAAAGTCTGTTGGGTCAATATTGTCAGTTGCAAATTCCACCACTAGGTGGAGTATAACAGACAAATGATCGCTGGTGAAGATTTATACAATGCCCTGACCTCTGCTGGCACCTCTGGAAATTATGTACACTTTTAAAATGCCTGTGCATACCATGGATAATTCTGACTCCCTGCACTGTCTTAGCACAACAGGGAAAGTTAAGACTACTTTTGTCCTTAGCTTTGCTGATAACCATAATGTCATTAAAATGTAGATTTCAATCTGGGAACAACCATAGTCGAACTACAGACTCCATAATACCATTGTGGCAAAACCAGTTAAGCACTGGCAACAGAGACTTATCTCAGTCAGTAATACATTTCCTGGAAGGAGTGTAGCCTTCTTAAAACAAAGTGTGAAATGTGAAGTCTCTCACGAGAAAAAGATTTTGTTCACTTTTTCATGTTCCTCTTTGCAATCTATTGATATCCTTCTTGGCATGTTGCTGAATACTACAGAATACCAACTAAACAACCATAAGGTAAAGCTTTTACCAGCATGTATCTAAGCATTAAATGAAATGCCTTAAGGCAGAGTAAAAATGCTTCTAAAACATTTACATGAGATAAACAGAGCTTGGGGTTTTTTTAAAAAAAGGCTACTCACAATGGTATGCTTTACAACTATCTACGTCAATTAGACTTTAAAGGAAATTACTTTTGACTTAACTTCTCCAAATTAAAATGCTTTGCAAAGAACCCTGGGGACTAATGCCACATTAAGCTCAAAGAAATATTACTAGAGCTATTTTTATAAAAATAATACTTTATGGGGTTTTGTTCTTTTTTAATAGAGTGAGGATTAGAAGACATTGGATATTTTTTCTTCTCTAAGTCTACTGTGGTATATTTGTCAGGGAAAGTCTATTTATATTTCATACGCAATCACATCAGCTTTGCGTGCACAGTAACAGTCACTACAGACAATATTACTGAATCTTAATCTTCCATAGCACAGTATCTACAGCATTTCTATAAGGAGGCCCAGTGAAACTTATAGCTCTAAGGAAATCATTCAATTTTCTTTCAAACGACACCATAGTCATTTATTGTTCCCCTGATTCTTGTTACTATGGGCTAGACTGTGGCTTGGGCTTTGCTCTCACATTATGCCTGCATGAGCTATCCAGACCTTAGGTCAAGATCTGAAAGCACTTCCCAAGAGCAGCTGGTGCGGAATGGGTGGAACCTTGGCTCTACCTCACAATGCACCAATCTGTGGAGATGAGCTGGCACAGAGGTGGGTAACAATTTGTTGATGGTATAGGCCAGCAACAAGTTGTCATCACTTGGGTCAATATTGCATGATGTGACTAATTGCCCCTTTTGCTGATGTAGTGTAGGTTGGTGTAATGCATAAGCCAAGTGTTTTGCTAAATGTGCATATTTAAACAAAGTGTTAATTTTTAAACATGTTGTTTTGTAGTATCCTTATCTTGTTTATTTTTTTCCAATAAACAGAACACTTCATACAAAAGAAGAAGACAAAGACAAAGATGGAGATATGGTTAGCATGGATAACAAAATGTATAAACATCTTAATCCTTAAATTCAGTTATTTACCGGATGTTATAGTGGTAACTGTGGATTGCTTGGCAAAAGCTAGATAGTAAATCATGTAAAATTATACTCTTGTGCAACTTTCAGTTTTGCATTTTAATTGTTTTTAAACTGATCTCATCAGACTTATTGCCTAAAATAAGCATTATAATCCCAGATAAGAGAAAAATAAAATGAGAGATCAGAAAAGAGTAATAAGAATAATGGATGGATGTGTTTCCTCTCAGTGCACTTCTTTTTATGACCGGTAAATTGCTAGTAAACAAGATGGAGTCTTTTCTCTTTTGCACTGGCTGGTACACTGGGCTTTCATACTGCTTGTGTCAAGGATGACTACTGCCAAACGGAAGCTCAGAAGAGTTTGTGCAATGGCCACTGTTTTAGCTGAAACATCAGGCACTGAACCTATGACCTTCAAAGCTAAACTCATGCTACAGCTTGAGCCAAAATTCTCTATATGGGCCTGTAACTGGCTCTCATATGCTGCAGGAGTATGGGGAACATTTAATACGCACTAACCAGTGTGTTATACTTGCAGTATTTTCAAATAAAATTTATTCACAGTAAAAACTGTTTTAAATGTACAATAAATAAGGGGAGTTTTCTTTTACTAATGCTCAGTTCAAACTTTTCTGGTAACATGGCAACATTTTAATCATTCATGGGTTCTTGTGCAAGTTTGACTTTATACACTGTTTCCCCTCCTTTGTTTTTTCAGTGTCAGGATTTACTTGGTATTGACAGAAGTTGATACCTGTGAACAAGTAAGTGGTCAAAAGTTCAATACAAATGCAATAATATGTATCCTAACAGCCTCACTGTTTAGAGACTAGTGTGTGTTTTTATTGTTCATAAAACCTATATTGATAACCATTTGTTTAAACTACATAAATAATTCCCATGTACAACTTTTCTATTAATCTGTGACAAGCCATGAAATCTGTTTGCCCTATGACCAACCTGTGAAATCAAGCCACTTTGTCCATAATTTACTCTGGGTTTTGAAAGTAATAATATTGTACACATTGTAATAAATTATGTGATATAAATACAAGTGTACTATAATATGCACAGTGTATGTATTAATGCAGCAATTAAACAGCATAGGATTGCCACAATATTAATACATATTAAATTACAGTAAGCAAAACTAATACACATTAAGTTAGATCATTTTCCCAAAGTAATTATTAAAATACTACATTATCTATAAGAAACTGTCATCCACTTTCAAGAAAAATAAGTAACACCATCTATCTACCATTTCAGAACAGTAAAAATACAGCTGGCCTCTCTGAAAACTAAGCTCCCACTAAGCAGTATTACACATTTCATGAACACTGGAGATTTAAGTTACTGCGCTTTGGTTTTTTCGACTGCTTGAAGAAGGAAAGATTAGAGACATGAAAAAATGTTACAGAAATGCTTGGCACTTAGGTTGGTCAGGCAAGGATTTTACCTAAATATTGCAGAGGACTGTATGTCTATGGCTTTTGACTCCATAATTTCTTTTCTCAAAAAAAAAAAAATCGTGAGAGAGAGGAAGAAGGATGCTGTTCTATATGATGCTGGAAGACAGAGGTTTTTCTCAGGGCTTATTAGTGTTGTTCCTGATCAGTGAAGCTAATGAAATGAATATTAAAAAGAAAGAAGGTTTTTTAGCTTAAACCAACAGATACTCATAAATGTGCACGTGTACTTTTGCTGTTTTTAGCATGAAATGGTGGTTTAAAATATTAATTGACCAAGGTCAGGACAGGCCCTTTACTCAATGAGGCAGGAAAGACAGTAACAGAAAATGCAGCAATGGCTGAAGTGTTAAATGCCTTGTTTGTTTCAGTTTTCACAAAAAAAGTTAGCAGTGTTTGGATGATTAACATAGTGAACATCAGTGTAAATGGGGCAGAATTTGAGACTAAAATAGGAAAAGAACAAGTTAAAAATTACTTAGACAAGTTAGATATCTTCAAGTCGGCAGGGCTTGATGAAATACTGTACATCCTAGATACTTAAAGAATTGGCTGGCGAGAGCTCTGAGCCATTAGCAATTATCTATGAGAACTGTGGAGGACTAAAGAGATACTAGAGGACTGGAGAAGGACAAATATTAAAAGGACAGCCCAGAGAATTATAGGCCAGCCAGCTTAACTTCGGTACCCAGAAAGATAATGGAGCAAATAATCAAACACCTGGAAGGAAATAAGGGGGTAAATAACAGTCAACATAGATTTGTCAAGAACTAGCCTAATATCCTTCTTTGACAGGGTAAAAAGCCTTACGGATGGGAGGAAGCGGTAGATGTGATATATCTCAACTTTAGTTTGGCTTTCGTAACTGGGTCACATGACCTTTCATACACAAACTAGAGAAATATTGCCTAGACGAACTTACTATAAGGTGGATGCCCAACTGACTGAAAAAATATACTGAGAGTAGTTTTTTATGGTTCAGAATTGACCTGGAAGGGCATATCAGGTGGGGTCCTGCAGGGATCTATCTTAGATCAGGTTCTATTCAACATCTTTATAAGTGATTTGGATACTAGCATAGACAGTACACTTATAAGGTTTGCAGACAACACCTAACTGGTAGGGGTTGCAAATGCACTAGGACAGCACTAGAAAAAAAAAAAGATCTTGACAAACTGGAGAAGTGGTCTGAATTAAACAGCATGAAGTTCAATAGGACAAATGTAAAGTACTAGACTTAGGAAGGAATAACCACTTGCACAATTACAAAATGGGAAATGACTGCCTATGAAGGAAAAATATCTGGAGATTATTGTGCATCACAAAGTAAATATGAGTCAGCAATGTAATACTATTGCAAAAGAACCCAACATCTTTCTGGGGTGTATTAGTAGGAGTGTTGTAAGCAAGACATGAGAAGTTAATTCTTCCACTATACTCAATACTGAGAAGGCCTCAACTGGAGTATCGTGTTGATTTCTGGCCACCACACTGCAGGAAACGTGAACAAACTGGAGAAAGTCCAGAGTTCCCTCCAACCCGCCACTACAGAAACATCTCCTGAGAGGGGAAGACAGGCCCCTGTCAGGACAGGAGAATAAACTGTTCTGCAATAAGCCTGTAGGGACAACAGAGATCGTGGGAGTTCTCTCACCACCTTCTTGCTGGCTTATGATGAAAAGGGCTCAGTAGACTGTAAACCTGGCCCTAAGAGAGAAGGGCTATATGGAGGGTCGCAGTGAGCCCCTGAAGCTAGCATAAACCACCTGGAAAGCACGGGACCCACAGAAACAAGGTCGGAGCTCTGCCACAGTGTGTACATGCATGTTATAAACAGGAGGGTGATAAATTGTTCTCTGTAACCACCGAGGACAGGACAAGAAGTAATGGGCTTAAAATTGCAGAAAGGGAAATTTAGATTAGACATTAGGAAAAACTTTGTAACTATAAGGGTAGTTGAGCACTGGAACAAATTACCTAGGGAGGTTTGTTAAGACCATGTTAGATAAGCACCTATCCAGGTGTAGATAATACTTACTCCTGCCTCACGACAGGGGACTGGACAAGATGATCTCTCAAGGTCCCTTCCAGTCCTACATTTCTGTGATTCTATGAAAACCTTTCTTTGACCACCTGGGAGATTTGACCTTCACCTACCTACATAGCAGAAACCACCTTTTTAGTCCATTCAATACCCAGCCACCAGGAAAAGCACATGCCCAAAAGGTTGGATAGAGCGTGAGTTCTCAGAGCTAACTATAAAATCTCTAAAGCTTTTTCTTTGTAAAATAATTTTTGGAGTCAGGAGTGCTCAGAGGAGCAAATCTATAATGGGGGACAATGATGTCTCAGAAGTTCCCATGATGTAGAAATTTGAGGAAATGATAAACACTTTTTAGAAAATTTTACACTAAAAATTGCTCCATTTGATTTAGATGAGCTTGTCCCCCACCCAGTCACATTTTCACCAAATTTTGGGAAACAGGTACCTTTGAAAAGGCCATGTGAAAGTGCTTCTTACATTTTCTAGAGCTGAAGGACCAGGGTTCTAATCCAAGCTCCGTCTTATATGTGCTTAACATAGTTTTTGGGCCTTTTGTTTGCAGACATGATACAGTACATAACTCTTTTCTTTGAGGCTACCCACCCTATGTGGACTGACTTCTCAGTGTGCTAGGCCCCCATCTTCTGTTCATGCAAATCCCTCCTGCAGACTCACTTCTGTGAGCATCATCTTTGTGAAAAAAATACTACATTACAACATTATCTAACGTGAGTCCTTCCTCTTGGTCTCCCAGTGCATCTTGTCTGTCTACTTCTGTCTTCTAGATTGTAAACTCTCCAAAGCCAGGTCTGCACTGAAAATTTTTGCTGGCATAGCTACATTGGTTGGATATGTTATTTTTTATGACAAAGCTATGCTGGAAAAAAACATAATGTAATCACAGTTATACCAGCATAAAAGTGCTTTTGCCTCTATAGTTTATTTTGCTCACCAAATCAGAATAAGCTATACCAGCAAAAGTGCTTTTGCCAGTATAACTGCCTCTACATTAGCAGGGTTTTGCTGTGTAGCTATGCCAGTGAACCTTTCAAGTACAGGCTAGCCCAAGACAGCAATTATCTTGATATTTGTGCCTTGTACACCATAATAATGTGTTGGTGCTTAACAGACAACACATTCCATTGTTCTGTGTCAGCTGGTGCCCAAGATAAGGGGAGGTGTTGGGCAGGGCTGATTCCCTGCTGAGCAGCAGACCACCTTGACCAGCTAAAAGTCACCAGATACCCAGGCCCCACTGCAGGCAAGAGATCACTATTAAAGAGCCCCCATCCCTACTGGGCAACAGAGCCCCCTCACTGAGCTCACTTGCCACCTCTGCTCTTCAAACTGAAAACATGGTACAAGCAAGCTCTTCGGGTTTGCTGCTTCCCATGCAGATTCCTTGTATAGTTCCGGGGGAAGAGGATGGGGCTATACAATGAGACCACTCAGGCGATGTGTAAAGAGCTTGGTATTATTCTTATTGTCTAAGTTCTTAATGGAAAATTGTTCACATCACAAAAGCCACCCACAGGTGGCATAAATAGAAACTTTTACTGTGAAGTAGCTGAATCTTGAAAAGGTATGTGAACTGAACCTCCCTCCCATACAAAAGTAACCACTACCATGCAAGATGGAAGGAGGCATCTTGGATAGGAAGGTGTAAGGATAGGTATATTCTTATGGTATAGGATAGGTATACTCCTGTTATGTGGATAAAGAGAGTGAATTCAGCCTCCACTGCTATCAGCCTGGCACCTCTCATAAGCAGTCCATTCATTTACTAGAGGGAGAGAGAGAGGAGTGATTGAAAGTCTTGAGATAGTCCATTAATTTTATACCCATTTGTAGCAAATCACTCCATTTTATTTTGCAGACTCCTACTCCAATTTTTAACCTTTCCGCTTCTCCATCATATTGTCCCCACACAAAACACAGCACATCAAGCGGAAAAAAAATACCTTCTCTCAACAACTTACCTTGAGATTTGAAAATGATGCAAAACGGTTGCTGTAATCAAAAGGATGAAAGCCAAGTAGGGGTCTGATCTAGCTCTGTTGAAGGCAATGGGAGACTTTCTACTGAATTCACTCAGGTTTGTATTGGCCTTCAGCAGTAAGAATGATGGCAAGACAGTTAAAGAGCAGGTGAGGTATTCGGAAAGATAAATTACAGAAGTGAACATCTGGCCCCACTGAAGTCAGCGGTAAAACTGCCCTTAACTTCAGTGGGGCTAGGATTTAAATCAGACTGTACACCGGCATGCAAACGCCTGCACGCATACATGCACACAGATGGGCGTGTTTTTTTATTGTGTCGGGTTTTTTAAGAATTAATATGTAAGGATGTGATTGGTTCATCCTTACAAAGATTTTAATACTAAGGTTTGTGGCATGAGAAGTAGTGGAGAAAAAATGGTCAAATACAAGTGCTTTGGGATGCACCCTGTCTTAAATCCTTGAAGACAGATGTTGGAATTTCTTGATGATTAGCACTACTGCAATAGAGAGCAATAGCAGTGGGAGTTCTGCACCCACTAGTGCCTCTGGGTTAATAAGACTACACAACTCTCCAGTCTGAGTGGACTCACAAGTAATTCCCCTGATCAGAGGATACACACCAAAAGCTTTGCCTCTTTTGTTTTCTCTTTTCTAAATTAGAAATATCTTTAATTTTGAAAATGAGAACGAATAAGTGCCTCTTTTTTAACAGTTAGCTTCTCAGAAGAACAAAGTAAAGAGATATTTATAGCCCAAATCTAAAAGTAAACCATACCTGAGAAACCGGATTAGACAAAAGTCCTTTTTTATCTGTGGTTTTTGCTGCAGATTAGGCAGATTAAGAAAACATTCTGCTCTCACTGTACTGTGAACAACTGCAGCAAAGCAGACATTTTAGCAGCATCTGTATTCACATTAAATATCAGAAATGTGCAAAAAATAGATATAAAATATTTTTTCTTATAGCCAGTACTGCTTCTCTACAGTTGACAATTGTGATAGTTCAAAACAAGTAGTTTGGGTTAATAGTGCACTTTCATGTAAATACATAAAGCTTCAGTGCCGTAAAGCTAATTTTAAAAGGGACATATATCTTCATAGTTCCCATGAGTATTATAAACTCTGTGATATTCTTCCTGTCGTAATGTAAGTTTTATTAAAGAGCTGAAGCTATAATTGCCAACATCAGTATGTACCAGCAAACTGGATAAACTGTCTATATAAATTGGTTAATACAACTCCAAATCCTTGTTCCAGAGTACAGTAACCTGACCCTTGGAATGGTATCAATGAGTCCAAACTAGGATTACTCCACTTAACTCAAAATTGGGAAAATTCAGAAGGAAATAATATGACCCAACAAGCCATCAAACAACAAAGTTCTGACCTTTACAAATATTTATGCATTAAAAATGAAAATGTTTCACTACATCCTACAATAGGCAAACCTAAATGTCAGTTATACTAAAGATTTATGTGACAATTATGTATATGAAGTGATATGTAGGCTATTATCATTCTTAATAAGTCAATATAGTTGTATTAAAAATTAAACTGAATGAGTATGGACCATTTGTCAGAAAATATATTTCAGTCTCTTAAGCTTTGTAATTTTCATTGCAATTTACTGTCCTCACAACAGAGTTAAATCAGAGGCATGAATAAAGAAAAAGTGAAAGTACAAGAATAAGAACTACAGAATGTTAAATTGCAACTTCACAGTAAAACAAGTAGGAGGGAGGACATTTTTGTGATAACAGAGCCATAATTTTTTTTAAGTCATTTTTGTCTTGAACTTGAAACCAAGCATTCGTAGGGACAATTTTAGAGCTGTACTAAAATATACAGTATACAGCAAATATAGAGATATAATTTCATTGGTTTAATGTTTCTGTGCATTATTACTCATAAAATATGAATGCTTTTATTGACCCGATAGGTAGGATGCAAAGCATCTCCTCTTTAGAACAGATATGGAGGGAAAGCTTTGAGACAACAGCCATCTTATTATAGTGATGCATAGGCTCAGCATTCTATACACTAATTTTTTATCTTAATTACAGGTTTATTATATTCAAAATATATTTCAATGAAATATTTACAATGGCCAGTTCGGTCCCCTGAAACAAAATATTTAGTTGTTTAATTCATTATGTATTGTGTACACTGACATGCATATATGAATGTAATAATACATGGCATATACATATACATTTGTTGTATTTGTATAGATCTATGGGCATCTGAGGGAGAGTCTGAAGTTTTTAGCTCACATTTTGGTAGGCTTGATAGAAATAACAGAGTACGCTACATATGCAATATATCTCGCACTTCCATGCGTACAAGAACATCAAACGCCTCTTCTTGTGTGCCTTTATGAGTCACTGTACTCCCTGCCTCCTTTTGTGGAAGTTATCTCGGCATTAGATGTTGTTGAACATATTTGATATGAAAGCATTGTCTGTTTGCTACCAGTATCTAACGAGTATCTCCCCTAGAGTTGCCAGCAAGGTGCTGATTAATTAACTGAAGTAGTGAAGCTGAATCGTAGAACAGCTGTTTAGAGAATTGTCATTAACTTGGTCTCCTTTCCTGTCTATTAGCTTTCTTCCAGCAATACCACTAAAATGCAAATTTAGGAAACTTTACATCAAACTTACCTTCATTTGTCCACACTCCATACTGAAGAAAGAGTAGCTAGTCAAGATTTATTTTTAAAGAAGAAGGAAAGGTAGGGAGGAGGGAGAAAAAAAATAAACTTCCTGGAAGTCACAGTTCTGCTGTCACTTGTCAATGGCAGCTGACAATAGATGGTCCTCCAGGCAGAATGTCAAAATGGGAATCACATATATCCTGAGCTGACTGAAAAGTTCAGCAATCTGACAGTCTTTCACTGGGACCTCTTTGTGTCTAAGGGAAATAGTTCTGCTTTTTCAGAGGGGCTGTGGAGACGCAATGTGTATAAGCAGATGCAGCCAGCTCCTGCCACATAATGACAGTTGGCAGAGGATCCCAACCTGTGGACCTCAGCTGCCCTGCAGAATAAAGCTGATTATTCAGAAGAGTATTATCTGTGTTTAGTGGCAAACTGGAGCGAGGGAAGTGTTGATAGGACACTAGCTTGTCATTAAAGCACTCTGTGGTTAGACTTTTTGCGTTTTAGACAGATACACGGATTCTTCTTGGCAGATTTCAAACACAGACTGCAGCAACAATTTATTTCATAATAATGTCAATTAAATTAATTCAAGATAAAGTCTGGCACATTCTCAACAGTAGGATCACCTAATAACCTGAGTAAGCTCTACTTATTCCATCTGACATGTTCTGCCATGACATGTACTAGAGATCGAAAATGTTAACACCAGCTCCATCTGTAACTGCTACTCTGTGCCATTTAATTTAATATTATGGTTCTTCACATAGGACTTGCTTTGTGATGCTTGAGAATTACAAAAACTGGAAATTGTATATTTGATTAAGCACCATCTAATCATTTCATGTACTAAAGAAGCCAAAATGCAACTGAAAATACATCAGGTACAATTTTTGTATGAAACAAATGAATGCAGTAATGTATTGCATTGATATAGATGGAGCATCTGCCTTATGATAAAATTAAGTCTTGTGACAGAAATAAATCACTGGTAAGGAAGAATGTAAACCATTATCCAATAAGATTTCCTCTTTCCTTCTTAGGTGACAGGACTTATTGGATTCCCTGATGCTAGACAGTTAAGTGCATCCATGATATGATGATAAATCAGGAAGACTACATGATTTGAAATTTAACAGCTACTTATTTTTGAGATGTTGAGATAAAGGAAAAAATACTTTGATTTCTGTGAGTAACTCTTAAATTGGGAATCTCCTTTTCTGATAATCTGATACTCTGTTACTATGTCACATCATCAAACAATGCCAACAACCAGCAGTGGGTAAAATAGATTTTGGACTAAGATGAATAAGGGAACCACTTATCTTTCTTTTTTCTCTTCCAATATTCACAGTTTTATCTAAAGAGCACCCTATAAAGGTTACTGTTGACATAAAAATGTACTGTTCTTATTACATTTTCCTTTTTGTTTCAATATATTTTAAATGGAGATAAAAATATGTTTTTGTTACTACTTTTTACATTTGAATGAAAAATCTATATATTACGTTAAAAATACAAAATAAATAATAGAACTTCAGCATATACAGTGGTTGATAAATGTGATTCAAAAAACACACCTTCAGATTTTAATGGCTTTCCATTGTTAGAAGTATGCAATTAATTAGTGGAAAAATGGATTCATCTTTCCAGGACATACTTGTATCTCTTGTTTTTAACCCTTTTCTCTCTATGATGATTTCTTGACCACTATCTGAAAACACAACATGATGGGGAAAGTAAGTATACATAAATTATATTCATGAAGGTAAATTCTTAAATCATAATAGGACACACCACTGACACTTAAAATATGAATAAAACAAGTGAATCAAAATTAAAATGGTAATAAAATAACTAAAATAATGAAAATAAATAATGGAAGTTGTAGCTGCTAGCAAATTCCACGAGCAGAAGTCTAAAACTAACAATCTAGCAAATATCCAGAGATCTTGTATTTAGGGGGCACAGGGTATTTCCAGAATCATTCCTAAATGTTTGCATTCTCAACTAACTAACTAGTGTTCAATGTAAAGCCACTTTCACTGAATTTCCTTTCTACAGCCTGCCTTGAAATAAGCTGTGCAAAAAGGAAGAGGGACATGGGGGGAGAAAATACTGTGTGTTGATCACTTGTAATTATGGTAATCTCTTTCAAAAGCTTTAGCTGCTCTAAACTCTGGCTGTCTTCAGACAGAGCTAACTCCATGTGACAACACCATAAAAGCTGTGAAAGAAATGTTAACTACTACTGCTGGATATCAGCCTTTAATTGGAGTGTACTGCACAAACACAGGGTTCTTTGTGCAACAAAAAGTGATATAATAACTCCGTCATACTAAGAAGGAAGAGATCTAATCTGTAAAGTTGGACTCTCACACCAAGCAAAACTAGTTTGAAGCCGCAAAGCAGAACCAGAATGCTTTCTCCCAGCCACGGGAAGGGCGGGGAGTTCATTCAATATTCTTTACCTAGCACTGCTTTTTTCACAGAAATTGGCTGACAAAGAAAAGCCATAACCAGCAGTTGCCAATGTACCTTTACGAAATGTAACTCTTTAATATTCACACTGTAATGAGGCAAGATGTTCTGGTGCACCGACCTTGCTATGAATGGGGAGCTGGCTGCTACAAGGAGGTGGTGCTGTGAATGGGGAGCATATATGCACAAGGAGAAGGCATCGGTCCAACTATCACCCTCAGAAGACTTCCCCAGTCTGGATTTGAGATGCTGATGGCTTCAGCTGGTAGCTCCCAAGGAAGGAATTGAGTGGAATGAACAGACAATGTCCATCTATCTAGCAAGGGTCAGAGGTACATGGACCCTACCAGGAGAAGTTAAAGTGATAAGTAAGGGAGGAATGGCTCTACTAGAGAACCTGGGGAGATTTAGATATGAGACACACAGGAGGATGACTGTGGGCATGGAAGCAGAAATTGGCTTTTCCTTTCCATATTTATCCAATATTCAGAAAGGGACTTTAGCATCCACCTTCCAGATCTGAACATCCTCAAAGTTCAGGAGCTCTCAAGATCAATTTGGGCTGCTGTGTTACTTCATTTGTCCCAAGTCAAATACTGATTCACTGTAATTTGCTGTAGAAAAAGCAGGATAAAATTGAGCAACAAATGCTGGCATCTTCCCAATGCTAATTAGGACCGGAATTGCTATTTTCAACAACCATTAGCACTTTTTTTAGTTTTGTTTCCCATAAAAACCTAAAAAGAAGATGACAGTAATATTGCATTGGCCAGTTTGCTACAGAAACTAAGAGTGGAACAAAAGAACAGCAAAGGCACCTTAACTTTTCCTCATTATGTAGGACAGTCTTATAATATGGATCCAGATATCCTCCAATCACTTAAACGGAAAATTGTTCCAGTTTGCTGCACTTCTGTAGCCATGCAGGAACCAGTCCTGCATTCTGTGCACATCGAAAATTCCTACTGAATTCAGAAGTGCCTTGCTTTTGTAACCATACCACTTATATTTTCAGATCTTGCAAGCTAGGCAGGTTTACATTTAAAAGTTAAGTGCTTCAGGACGTGTTGAGTATTCACTAGGTAACACAAGGCCCTCCTATTTACAATAGTAAACCAGTGCAGCATAGTTTTAGAATGTACTGTGCTTCTAGAACAAAGGACCTCATTCTAGACTCTATACACAGCCCATTAAAGATAATGAAAAGACTCCCACTGACTTCAACTGGATTTGGATGGAAGTGGTTATACACTGGGGAAACCACCATCTTCATTTACACCAGGGGTTGGCAACCTTTAAGAAGTGGTGTGCCGAGTCTTCATTTATTCACTCTAATTTAAGGTTCTGTGTGCAAATAATACATTTTGACGTTTTCAGAGGGTCTCTTTCTGTAAGTCTATAATATATAACTAAACTACTGTTGTATGTAAAGTAAAAAGTTTTTTTAAATGTTTAAGAAGCTTCATTTAAAATTAAATTAAAATGTAGAGCCTCCCAGACTGGTGGCCAGGACTTGGGCAGTGTGAGTACCACTGAAAATCAGCTCGTGTGCTGCCTTTGGCACACGTGCCATAGGTGGCCTATCCCTCATTTACACCAATGTGAGATCAAAACCAGGCCTGAAGTTTTTCAGATCAGACACAATATGGAGTACAGTGAGTGCCATTAAAAACTCTACATTCGGTACCTAGGAACCCACAACTACCATGCTGTCATCCTGTACTTAGCATAGGAAATACCATAATGTAATGCCAAACTGTGTTCTGGCTGTTCTATGCAAGTGTACCAGTCATTGGAACAATAGCCATTTGGGTCCATAGCTGCTCTAAGCTGTGCTTATGACCAGCCTGACACAGAACCAACTCCAGAACAAGAACTGGTTCCTTGAAGTTTCCCTCACTCAGATGGCCCAGTAGATGTAGGTGTAGCTGAGAATCTGGCCCAGCATCTTCAAATTGATCATGGCCTAGAGCAGGAGCATAAAAATACTTCTTTTAAAAAATCCAATTCAGTCACTAGGCCAGTGAATGGAAAAACATATGAGGCAAGAAGAATATAAGATACTAACATGTGGCATGGAAGTGAGCAAAGCATACCTCACTTCTAATTGTACTCTCTGAAGCACCTGGCATTGGCCACTATCGGAAGACAGGATACCAGGCTAGATGGACCATTGGTCTGACCCAGAATAGCTGTTCTTATGTTCTTACCCATAAATACTTTATGGCTAAATTTATTTTATAGCCCATCTACAATTTTACAATTGAATTGCTGTTACAAATGAAGTATCAACATTCTAGAAGTCAAATCATAAAAGTAACCAATATCTTGTCACTGACGGCATTCAAGTTTGGTTGCCCTTAAGGACTACAAAAGATCTTGTTCCTAATAGCTTTATATATGAATACAGTATTTTGACTGGGAACATCTAATCATTGGAAAGGCAGCAAACAAAAGCTAGAATAGCAGAACTATCTGTTAAAATTTTTGTTTAAAACGTCTGTTGGCATTTGATCATTCAGGTGTGCAATTATCTGCTAACTGAAGATACTATTATTCTGTTACTATAGTAAAAAATAGTGACCTTTCTTAGCAAGGATAAAAATATGTGGGTTCTTTTCCTGTAGTTTATATATCTTACAACTTAGGTCATTTATAGAGCAGCTTGCTTCTCTACTCTCCCACCATTTATCTTTCCATTCTGAGAAAAAGCTAGTTTATTTAACACAAAAAGACCTTCACATAACTTTCTAGTATCAATTATTACAGTGACACACTAGCTCCCATGTGAAACACTTCCTGCAATGTGTCTTGCAGACCAACAACAACAAAGAAGACAAAGTATACATAACCTTTTTGGTGTCCATTTTACAAGAAAGTCCATATGCAAATTAAATTAATTAAGATTTTGACTGTAAAACACAAGGCTTTTGACAGTCAGGCTTGCATTAGCAAGCCAATATTAACATTTTAAAACTGCCACTATAAGAAAATGAAGCAAGAAAAAAACCCCGAAACAAACAATTCAGAGAGTATTACTCTATTTGAAAAGAATTTTTTGAGCTACATGAGCAAGAAGAATCTTCTGTTATATAGGTTATGAAAACATTTGCATGACACTAAAATAATACAATTCTAACTGAAAACTAATGCAGTTCTGATAGCTAATCAGCCCATTACCAGGACAAACACTGGAACTCCTCATGTTATGGTACTGTCGGTTTATTATTTTGTTACTTGAATACATATCCATGTATATTTTTAATATCACCATTACAGTGGTAATATCTGAAATTTGTACAACTTTAGAACATTTAACATTATGCACATATAGAGATCACTTTGTCAGTCACTAAAACACAGCCACATCTGTGTTAGAGGATAGCAATTAGCCAAACAACAAGAATACTGGCCAAACTCTTACTCTTTAGGGTTACTGTAGTCAGATCTTTAATCTGGCAGAGCAAACAGGACAGTTTTTTTTTTCTTTTAAGGACCTGTCCAACCATAAAGGAGAATGCATGGGACACAGTTTATCTATCTTGGAAGAATAAAGGACCAAGCTGACTCCAAATGGGATTTGAAAGCATGGTCTCAAGGAGTCTAGATATGTCAGATTTGCTGCTTACCTCACAAAGTCATTCCCTCTAGGAAAAAAAGAAGCAAAATAAGTCAAAGTGCTCCAAGACTAGTGCATGGATAAGCTGGCCAATGGTCCCACTATAGTCCTCCAGATTTGGTGAAATGTGGATAACTATAAAAATGCAGTGCACATATTATACTTTGGTATTACTTCAGATGGGTACTGGCTTTGCTGGAAAGACTGCATGGAGCAATAAATGAAAACAGGGTAGAATACCACCACTTTGTGGGAGACTCTGAGGTAACATATAGCAACCCATGAGCATGAACCAAAATATCAGTGCTCATCACTCAGTTTTTCCCCACTTCAACAGTTGTTGAGGACCTATCCCCAGGCCACAACTAAAAATCAGACCACCCTACACAACCCCCTTCCATATCGTATCATCAAGAGTCTTGTACAGGAACCTGAATTGCAGCCTGAGAAAGCAGGCAGGTTACTCATGCACAATGCCTAGAAGCTGAAACACCAGGCCAGGTTTATTGCTCATATTTCATGTGAAATATACTGCAAACTATACCTTTTAAAACAATGATCACCTTTTTTGAGGACCATTATGGATTATGTATGATATATAATTTATTCTGGAAGTTACTGTTTTATAAAAGAGTTGTGGGGACATTGCCAAGTTATCATTTAAACTGTAGTTATGAGTAATAACTTAGAGACAAAGTAGGTGAGATATCTTTTATCGGAATAACTTTATCTCACCCACCTTATCTCTTTCATATCCTGGGAACAACATAGTTACAACAGCACTGCAAACAAAGGGGTATGGTTAACATTTATATTCTCTTTTTAAGATAATGAGGTATCCAATAGGAAATCCAGAACATGGATTTTTGTTTTTATGCTTCCTTAGATACTAGAATAGAATTTGGTTTTATAACTTAACTTTCATACTGAAGGCACCCTAAAAATACTTTACAGTACTAAGTGAGTTAACTGTTAGGGCAGTGGCTGTTTAGACAAACAGAGCAGCCATTGCGTGCTCAGCAGCAGCTCACATACACAACCTTGGACATTAGTACCTGCTCTGCTGAGAGAAGAAATGCTAGCTAGGACAACAGGGTTATTCCCTAATGATTTTTTTTTAAAAAAAATACTCTCTGGGTAATTTCCATTTCCACCTGGACACCAATCACCAGCAAAAGGCAGAAGGTGCTTCAGTGTAACATCTCATGCAAAGGACAACTCACAAAGGTTAACACAACACCCAGTAGTGGCACTGGGGATGAGCCCAAGCCCTGGCATGGGACTAATGAACATGCAGCCTTCTGGCCCAGAGGTGAGAGCCCTAGTAAATGAACTACGCTGTCACTTGTGGTCTGGTTTCACCCAGCTGACCATACAGCTGACCATATTTATATTTATAAATATGGTCAGCTCATTTATATTTAAATATTTAAATATGGTCATCCATCCAAATATTTAAATATGGTCAGATCATTTATATTAAAAATGAGGAT
This sequence comes from Dermatemys mawii, assembly GCA_007922305.1. Lineage (NCBI taxonomy): Eukaryota > Metazoa > Chordata > Testudines > Dermatemydidae > Dermatemys > Dermatemys mawii. Next base: position 26,626,869 of record ML677326.1, read on the forward strand.
AAAATTTAGAGCTGTGAGAGACTGGAATAATCCACATGGGGAGCTGAATCACAGTTTTCAAACTGAGCAAAAGCAAAAGGAGAACAATCTTGATCAAAGGGGGGTGGTGGATGAAAACAGGGTAAAACACCAAAGAGTAGATTTAAAATAGGGAAGTAGTAGAGCTGATCCAACCAACACAGGAGGAGCTACCAGGACTTCCAGGCACAAAAATTCCTTGAATGGAAATACAGATTATGTTAATGACAGACATGGTCATGTTGAATCTGTAAAAAGGCTTGGGCCCACTACACTTTATCATCAGAGCACAATATTTATATATACTCAATCTGATTTTCATGGGTATGTGCCCAGAGGGATACTTACGGTAGCCCATTGGTGTCCTGTCTCAAGCCATAATCATCATTCCCACTCCCACTAGAAAAATAAAAGTAACTAATTATTAAGTTCTTGGCACATTGACAAAAAAGTAATAAATAGATGATTCCATGCCTGGACTTTTCGACAGTCATCTCCCAGTCATGGTTGTTAAGTGCTACTCAGGTGCCAAGTATTAATTATCTAAAAATAAGGGCTTCGTGATGGACCAAGTCTTTCTCATCATCATTCAGTACCACCAGCATTAAATGACAGAAGAAAAATGTCCAGATACTAATAAAGGAAAGAATATGGGAAGACTGAAGAGAAAGCATGGTAGATTGGAGTAGCTTCATTTACTTCAGTGCAGAATCTAGAGAGAAAGATATAAATTCAGATAGGGCTAGATCTGCAATGAGGTTACATCCCTTTGGAATTTTCCATGATGAAGATGATGATAGTACTGATTGACTTCAGTGCTGATTTATGCCAGATGAGAAACCCTTGGCATCATATTGATATCCCATTGTGGACCGCCACAGAACTAGGTTGGTTCCTCTCCCAAACCAGCTAAATAATGTGATGAACATATGGCAGATTCTGTACCTATGCCAGCTAGTGGCTTATACACAGCGCCGCATAACTGGTAATGCACATTTAATTAGAAGCTAAACAGCAACAGCAAAAAAATGTGGGGGGAGGGAGAGTTTGTGGGGAAGGGATGTACCGCAAGATCACCTACAGGCAGAAGTCAATCAGCAGCATCAGACTCCTGGCTACCATCAGAGCACCAACTCTGCTCCTTTCATCCCCCCACTCTGCGTCACTAATGTGCTACATATGGAAGGAGACGGTTTTTACTTCAGTTGCATAGGAACAGGGGCACCATAATTCTTTAGGCCTGCATGTGAAAAACCTGATCCAAAATCTTTAGATCAGTATATTTGTTTGCCAGCTTGGTACTGAAGTACCATAAAAACACCTACTCACTTTTTAACAAATATCTTCGGGGAAGATGGAGATGGACTCTTGGGGCTTGACCGACCACTGCATTGCTCTAATGTATTACCAAATCCATTATATCAACACTGGTATAACACTGCAGTTCTGCAGTGGTAAATCAGACCACTGATGTTGTTCTAAGACTGGCAGTCCTGGAGACAGCACAACTCTGACTGGTGTTAGGGGAAGTCAACTGTTTACTTCTGAGGCCAGAATTTGGCCCATTGATGATTTGTTGTACATGGATTCCAGAGTAACCATCACTCCCTATTTCATTAAAATTTTAGCAAAGTTTCTTAGACACTATCTGTTTTTCATGCTGACAACATTTGTGTATGGCAAATATTTGCCTCTTTTACCAGGTAGTCTTCCACATGCAGAACAACTAGCATCTGTTTTATTTTTCTGCAGCAGAAGTCTCAGCTAGAGCTCAGTAACAAACCCAGGAAGAGAAGAAAGGAGCTCTCCAGTCCCAACAGAAAGCATGAAAACAGACTGAAAATTGAAAACTATGAAGCCTGAATTATGCATTGACCTGGAGGTATCTGGTCAAGTCAAGTATTTAAAAAAGCCTATCTCTAGTCTCCCTGCCTAGTATTAGACTGGAAAATAAAATATAATTTCCAAGAAAATAAAACTCTTGTTTATGATCATCCTAACTTCGAGCCCTTCTGTTCTTCTACCTTCCTGACTGGTCGCAAATCTGTTATCTAGGGGATGGTATGATGAGGCTGCCTACAATGGCATACGGCCCATTGGCGACTGCCAATAGCAAAAATTCCCAAATCCTAGAGACAGGACACTAGATGGGGAGGACTCTGAGTTACTACAGAGAATTTTTCCCAGGTATCTGCCTGGTGGATCTTGTCCACATGCCCAGGGTCTAACTGATCACCGTATTTGGGGTCAAGAAAGAATTTCCCACCCCCAGGTCAGATTGGCAGACCCCGGGAGGGAGGAAGTTTGCCTTTCTCTGCAGTGTGGGGCATGAGTCACTTGAAGGTTTAAATTAGTGTAAACGGTGAATTCTCTGTAAACTGAAGTCTTTAAATCATGATCTGAGGACTTCAGTAACTCACCCAGAGGTTAGGGGTCTATTTCAGGAGTGAGTGGGTGAGGCTCTGTGGCCTGCAATGTGCAGGAGGTCAGACTAGATAATCACGATGGTCCCTTCTAACCTTAAAGTCTATGAGTCTATATACAAAATTGAACCTCCATGGAAAAAGAACATTTGCACCTCTCTTCAGGCTTGTGCCTCTACTTCACTCTCAGACCATCTGGTGTCTCTCTCAGTCATACTTCAGACTGGCTTTATTATTGTTAATTATTATTATTATTTATCATGGATATCATGCCAACAGCATTCTAGGTACTTCACAATAACAACATGCCCCTACTCTGAGGACAGTACAGTCATTTCCATGAAAAACTACAATACAATTCCTTCCAAAAAAAGAAAAAAGTCACATCTTGAACTTAGTGGAGTCCAATGCTGGAGTTCTTTGGCTTTTAATAGAAATGTAGGATTGGAAAGGACCTTGACAGGTCATCTAGTCCAATCCCCTAAACTGAGACAGGACTAAGTATTGTATACACCACCACTGACAGGTGCTTATCGACATTGTCTTAAAAACCTCCAATGACAGAGATTTCACAACTTGCCTATGTAATTTGTTCCAGTGCTTAAGCATCCTTACAGTTAGGAAGTTTTTCCTAATGTGTAACCTAAATCTCCCTTGCTGCAATTTAAGCCCATTACTTCTTGTCCTGTCCTCAGCGGTTAAGGAGAACAATTTATCACGGTTCTCTTTATAACATCCTTTAACATCCCCGACAACTTTTATCCGTAGTCGTCTTTTCTTTAGACTACACAAATCCAATTTTTTCAATCTTTCTTTGTAGGTCATGTTTTCTAGACCTTTAATCATTTTTGTTGCTCTCCTCAAGACTCTCCCCAATTTGTTCAGATCTTTCCTGAAATGTGGCACCTAGAACTGGATGACACAATATCCCAGTTCAGGCCTTATCAGTGCTGAGTAGAGTGGAAGAATGACTTCTTCTGTCTAGCTTGCAGCACACCTGCTAAATATATCCCAGAATGATATTCACTTTTTTGCAACATTATTACGTTGTTGACTCATATTTAGTTTGTGATCCACTATAACCTTCTGACCCTTTTTTGCAATATTCCTTCTAGGCAGTCATTTCCCATTTTGTATTTATGCAACTGATTAGTCCTCCCTAAGTGTTGTACTTTGCATTTGTCCTTACTGAATTTCATCCTATTTATTTCAGACTATTTCTCCAGCTTGTCAAGATCATTTTGAATTCTAATCTTGTCCTCCAAAATGCCTGCAACCCCTCCCAGCTTGTATAATCTTCAAAACTTCCTACGTGCACTTTCTATGCCATTATCCAAATCGTTTATACAGACTTTGAATAGAACCAGACCCAGGACACAACCCTGAGGCACCATACTCAATATGCCCTTCCAGCTTGACTGTGAGCAACTGATAACTACTCTCTGATTATGGAGGTTTTGTTTGTTTGTTGTTGGGGTTTTGTTTGTTTTGGGGGTTTTTTTTGTTTGTTTGTTTTTTTGCTAGCTCCAAGTCACTGGTCCTATTTCAGGTTCAAGCTCAAATTGACAAAATTCACCAGTTAAGGTTACAATTACTTCATTACTAATAGACATTCTTACTGTGTTATAAATGGGTCTCCGTTTCTATCTGGGAAATGGTGGAGAGTCTAGAAAGTAGCAAAGGAGAAACAATATACTGTTATTCTTCATAAGCACAAACCAGAATTTAACTTCTTCGATAGCTGAATGAAACTGATTCCAAGCCACCCAGAGGCCCAGATAATGTCTATGTTTACTACCAGGCAAAGTGCCTACTACTGTGAGCATTCTCATCGGATTCAATGGATCTACTTATGGTAGCACACAATATGCCCACTAAAAAGTATTTGCAGGATATAGCCCATAGAGCCAATGTTAGGCTAAACTATATCTCAAATGTGAAGGGGCAGATTTTCTTTCCTTTTCCAGCTCCTATCCTCCATATTAGCGGAACGAGAAGCTCGAATATGGCCATGGCTATTCAACTAAGACTGGTGGCAACTCCCACACCAAATGTGTAGGGGGCATGTGAGGGGAGGGGAAATGACAGTGATAAGGATGGTTATGGCTCCACTGTGTGGCCACCTGTGGACCATAGCTACTTGTTGTTAAGTTAGAGCAGACTCTAAACTGCTGTAATTTATCCCAGGCTCAGAGTAAGTGCTGTTTAAGAAGCAGGGAGTCATAACCATCTTTCTCACAGTCCTCCTAGTATCTCTAGTGCTAAAAGATATTGGTGCAGTAGAGAATCTGGCCCTAAATATCTAATGGTTATTTTTAAAACTTACATGCAAGAGAAATAACAAAATATTTATAGTGGTTCAAACTATGGCTGCCAACTCTCCAGGATTGTCCTGTAGTCTCAACGAATTAAAGATTAATCTTTAACTAAAGATTATGTCATGTGATGAAACCTCCATGAATAGATCTAACCAAAATTGGCTACTCTAGTTCACATACATTTGCTGAACTGTCAACACCGTGGTTTTCTATATAAGTTTGCAATAGTTTAAAGCTCAGAAAGAGATAAATGCACTGTTATCTATTAAAACAAACTGTGTTGCTTAACTTCTGTTCCTCAGCTCACAGAAGGCCATTATAAAGACACACAGTGTGTGATGCCTCACATAAAATACAAAAGGATTGCCTAATTCCCCACAATGTGGTTGTATAGTGGGGATATAGCTAAAGCAGCCTTATTTTCACTCTGTTTAGCTATAAAAGCAATGCAGTTTATTAGTCATTCTTTTGTGCTACTCAAATTATAAAGAGGAATTTTATGTCACTTTATATCACTTCTCTTCAGATAGTTTTAGCATGAAAATACCTAAATATTAATGTCCTCAATTCACATTGTTTATCACCCTTTATAAAACAACTGTTACATTGGCTTCAGTGCCTGACTTCAACATCTGGCACTAATCACTTGCAAAAGTAAAGCTACCTAAGCGGCATTAGCACTGTCACAGGAAGCCAGTTTTAAAAACCCACAAGACATTTTGGGCCAATCCTCCAGTCCTGCATGAGCCAAACTCCCAGGAGATTCACCTGAGTTAGGGAGGACTTGTGGATCAGTTCCTTTATAGATTTTCACATTATTGACACTTGTGTGTTCCTGTTTCCAGTGGCTCTGGAGTCAAAGAATGTTGCTTTAACAAGGGAAATAAGCTGTGTCAGATTGTGGTTCAAAAACCACAATCATGCAGTTCTTGTTTCCATGATCAAGACGAGGTATAACTACCCAATGGAGTTACATGGAGAAAATATATGACTTTTCTATTTGTCTAGTAAGGTTGATGTTTTCCCACTTCATTCCATTACACACTTGGAGCTTATCTTAAATACTGAAATAGGAATTTACTGTGATGTCATCAGTAGTGTGGGTTTGAACTGCCTCTTAGATTTTGCTGGGAGAGGAGAACACAGCTAACTGGCAACATTAGCTTTGCTTTAAGCTTGGGAAAACCATTGCTTTAAATTTTGTGAAGTTTCCTATCATTGCCATTGAATTTCCCCAAAAATATTGGTGAAAAGAATAAAATTGAATAAATTAGACAGCACTGACATTTTAAGGTCAAATGTTTCATGACTTGCCAGAGCAGAGAAACACTCTACTGGGAATATTATGGATGCTTCCATGAGTAAGAAAGTTTTCTAAGCCCTGGTACTGTATCAGAGATCAAAAAGAAATATTTGCTCCTTGATTCTCAACATTGTCCACCCCACTAAACTCATCAGCCACAACACACAGCACTGTTACCTACCGTTCTTACCTACTTCAACTCAGCAGCACACACCAGTACTGAAGGTGAGTATCTGAGTCTGCCTATAATGTTCAAGCAGGCTGGTTGCCTGCCTGAACTAGGGATGATGCATGTGTGCTGTAGCCTTGTAACATATCATCTTAGCCACCAATGCATCCTGTCTGCACCCGATTATTTCAATTTTTATAAAATTCCTTAGAACTGTGTTCATGTTATTGAGATAAAGACCTGAAATGAAATCATTTTCAATTCTTCTCTTTCCTTGAAAGGTTCTCTCTCTGTATGTCCCTCTCTCTCTCTCTCTCTCTCTATATACACACACACACGAGTCAGCGAAGTGTTTAAAATGTCATCGTTTACTTTTTCAAATTTCTATCCACATTTTCGCACTTTGTAAGAAGTAACCAGGTTCCTCCACTCACACTGATTTATGAAAACTTCAATTTAAAAAGAGGAGGAGGAAATCATGCCTCACGCTGCCCTTAAATGTCAGTCAACTTTAAGATGAACGAACAGGTCCCTACTTTTCAAATGTCACTAAGACTTCTCATAAAAAAAACATGGGCAAGATGTCTGTATAGTTCACACGCTGTATGATCTCATTTTCAAATGTTTCTGATCTTTCCTTTCTTTCTCAGCTTGGCTGGAGGAGTAAACCCACTCACAGTGCACTCCCATCTGCAGTTCTATCATAAAAACAGTTGTGTGCCACCATGCTATCTCGATCTTTTAACACTGGGCTTCCCCCTCCCCCTCCATTTTTAAAAATACCTTCAAGTTAGCTTTAACACCTCAGAAAATAGTGCAATAAAAATAAGCAAAAGACCCAGGACTAAAATTGAACATAAAAGTTGTTGCAGATATTGTTTCTTGACAAACAGCCTCTCCAAACATCATAAATTGTCCAAAACCTCTTAAACCTTTGGTCTACATCACTCACGTAGGACTGAAAAGGGAATACAGCCAAGGAAGTGCAGGATAATTGAAAAATCATTCACTTGAGATACGGTAAGTATCATGCTCCAATTCTACGAAAGTATACAGAAACTTGACACAAGTGGCATCCTCCATGAACTAAGCAATTGACTAATCAGCAAACTCAAAAGGAAAATAATCTGTTTTTTCCTCCCTTGCATTGCTGAATTTGCATTTAATAATTCATCTGAGATGCAAAAAAAAAATTATAAGAAAGATTGAGTAGCACATATGCCTTCCCCACCTCCAAGTACCGCTTCCTCTTTGAACAAAAACTTCAGCATTGACTGGTAAAACAAGTATAAGGACCAAATAGCTGATATTTCTAATTCTGATATTATTGAAAGACTTATTGCAGTTTTCTATTAGCAGAAGTAAGCACATGTGTTTCTATATAACTAACAATGATATTTTGGGGGAGAAAGGGACTCAATCTTATATTGCAAAAGGAATCATATCAGCCCTCATTTTATAAGAATTTTTGCCCCTTTTCTTAAGGCTATTAAACATTTTTTCACCTATTAATTTTACAGTCAGTAGAAATTGCTTAATTTTATAGGTACAATGCTAATTGAACCCTTTTTAGAAGCTTTTATTTATGCAATTCCATGCTCTTTGCCCCTCAAATTCCCATTTAAGAGGTTTAACATGTCCCTCTTTTCTAAGAAGACGTTTTAGACACTTACAAGATTTCTAGCTTTGTCCTTCTAGCAGGTTTGTGATGCAGTGAAAAAGGCCATGATGTCACTATTCCCAAAAGCCTGCTCAATGGGCTAACAGCATTTACCTTCATCCTCTCGTTTCACGCCTCAATAGCTAAATTTTTCACTGTCACCAGTTCCCTCACACTTCTATTCCCTTTGAAGCAGCAGGAGAGCACATATGAGTTAGGACATGTATGCCTCTCCCTTGCCTACGACAGAGTAATTTCATTCAGTGAAATACATCACTCTGTCCATTTCAGAATCCCTATGAAAATACCATCAAAGATGTTGACAACATCTTCAAAAGATCTTTCTGTTATCTTCCTTAGAAGATCATGGTGTGGGTCATCATTTCTATCTACAGTAGCTAGCTACTAAAGTGATGAGACAGAATAGCACATTTCTGAAGCCATAGAAACAACTATCGAACAGGTAATCCCATTTAAAGCTCCACATGTTTTGTGCACTATGGTGCTTTTTAAAATATATATTGCAAAACTCTGTAACAAATGTAGAGGAAATAAACAGTTTGGACAATATCCAAAGAAACAGAATTCACTTAATATAGACATACAGTATGTGAAAAACCAAGAAAATAAAATTTAAAAGCACAAATGTACACCACAGAATGTCACCTAATTTCAGGCGTGTTAACACCATAATTTTTTCTTATTGGGAGTTAACACCATCTAATTGTGTGAACTGAGGTTTAGGAAAGAGGGGAAAAAAAGAGAAGAAGACACAATAATAAGGGAAGGAAGAAGCTAGAGGATATTTAATTCACAATTTTTTTAATAAGATCAGCTAGTCAGACTCTGGGTGTCTGCATGGAATGCCACCGATGGTAGTGAGAAGCCATGAGGGCACAGGGCTCCTCACAACCACAATGGGCTGTGCAAATAGGTTTGGGGCATGAGTGGCATGTGAAATATGATACTATTGAATTTATTAAAATAAATAAATAACCCCCCTTTTTAATTTCTGAAATTTTCTCCTTAGTCCAAGTCACTGCCAAAGGTGCTACAAAATTCACATCAAATATCAGTGCACACTGTAAAAAAAGCCAGTGAAACTTTTTGCATAATGTACCCACAAATATAATCTCACAGCTCCAGCCAGGAAAATCCTCAATCCAGGTAATATTTATTTCTGGTTTATTTAGAGGATAAGTATTTCCTGGATTACAGTGTTCTCCTTCTCAATGCTGGGCTTTGATTGGCTATTATAAATCCTTCTGCTTTGATCTCACCTTACCCGCACATATTTATTAATTTATTTTGACTTATAAAACTACAAACAGATTTATGTCCTTCCAAAATCCCCACAACAAACATGGCTCTTCACTATCCCGGAACCACCTCCTTCTCAATTTTCCTTGTTCCTCTTTGGGCTGGTCTTAACTAGCACGGGGGATCGACTGTAGATACGCAATTTCAGCTACGTTAATAACGTAGCTGAAATCAGTGTATCTACAGCTGACTTACCTGCCGTCCTCACGGCGGCGGTGGGCAGCGGCGTGCTCCCCCATCAACTCCAGCTTGCGCCTTTTGGCGACCTGGAGTTACTGATTCGACGGGGGTGCCGCTGGCGATCGATTTATCGCGTCTTGACGAGACGCAATAAATTGATCGCCATAAGATGGATCTCTCCTGGCTCTAGTGAAGACAAGCCCTTTGTCCCATGAGGGAAACTTCCTCTCCCTCCTTTCTAAAGTCACAACTACATGCAACACACTCCATGAGACCCCCTGCTTCTACATACAGAACTCTGGAAGTCAGTGGGGTTCTACATGAGCACCACGGTCTGACAGTACAGAATTAGTTGGGGAGTCAGGGTGTAAGAATGGTATTTGTGTTTTAGTTACAGTACATTGCATTTAATATAAAAAATTGCAGCTGGGGATGGTCAGCACCTCTGAAAAATATACCAGAGATGTCTAAAATTGGGCATCCAAAATTATGGACCACTTTTGAAATGTCTGATCTTTTGTAAAGTGCTTTGATAGTTGTGCATGTAAAGCACTATGCAATTGTCAAGCATTATATCTTAGTAGTAGTAATAATCAAATAATCAAATCTAAAAAATCAAATAAATTAATAATCAAAATCTAAAAAAGAAAAGAACTAGAAAAGCAAAGGGTGGAAGTAGATGATTTGTTACATTTATTCAAATTCAGGACCTGATTCTGCCATCCTTGCTCATCTTGAGCAAGGGTGGCATAATTTGACCCACAGAATTTCAAACACATTTAAATGGATTCTGCTCTCCCTAGTTCAAAATTGACTCATGTACATTCCAAAACTGCGTGCAAAGATTTTTTTTCATGTTTGCAATTTTTTATTGATGTTAGGAAAAGAAAAGGAAAAAAAAAGCAAATACAAAAAAAGGTTATATCATGAATGAACAGAAATGGAGATGGAATGCAACTCTGTGTCTACAGATACAGTCCTCATCACTAAAAATCTTTACAGTTTTATCTAACTCATACTGCAGTGAGATTAATTGCTTTCAAATGAGAATTGTAACAGCATTAACAGCAACCACTGCAAGCAGATAAATACAAGTGCATGAAAATACGTACATATTTTAACATAAGCTTACTAACGCTCCACCTGATTAGTCAGCTTGCATAAAGTTGGTTCTAATAAAAATAGTTAAAAATAATAGTCACACTTTAAAAATTATGTGTTATTGAATTACTTGCATGGGTATGAGCCTGAACTGAGAGAGCTGAAGGTGATAAGCACGTCACGTTGTGCTACTTGCGACACAAGTACAGTAATAAACTACAGTACAATGCAAGGACAGAGAACCACTGCCAAATATTTGTTATACCTAATGTCTATGTACATTTATCTCATCTCTAATGTAATACAGATTGACAGTTTAAACAGACCCATTGTATCTAATCTGTACATATCCTTAGTATATGTAAACAAGCTCTTCTTCCAGATTATTTCCTTAAAGTATGTAGCATGCAATTATCGTTTACTGTTACAAAGGTAATGATAGGTTACTTAGTACTTTTAATAATGATAAATTCAGACATTGTGACAAGGGAGTTTAAAACTGTCAGACTATGAAGGTGCAGTGAAAATTTTTCCTATGCATCACAATGGAAACCTTTCTTTCCAGAGGCTAAGTGATCTTTTAGCCTTTACAGTTGTTCAGTCCTGGACTCTTAAATAAGGACACCTACTGGGGTGATTCTTCGGGTGCTAAATGAGATAAATTAATTCAACTGTAAGAAAGACCAAATGTGAAAATTGTGGCTTGGGGAAAAAACCACACAAGACACATCTATGCATTTCATTAACATTAAACTTCAAGTAAACATCTGTGAAACTGCTGATACAGTCTATTGCACATCATCATCTTTATGTCACGGTTAGATCATTGTATTGCAGGAGTACTATAGAAATCTCACTACAGTTAGAGCACTCAGATTAAAAGCCCTCTATCTCTACCCAGTTCTTCCATTTAATTCTCATGTTTTGATGGATAACCCTTGCTCGCTTTTTCTCTTTCTTTCTTTCTCTCTCTTTCTCTTTTCTTTCTTTCTTTTTCTCTCTTTCACCATCCAGATTTTCTTGGGACATTTTTGACTAATCTTTGGTGTTTGATAACCAAGATCTCTGACTACCTCACCCTTTAGCAGACTGGTATTTTTCACTGTACATAGTTATAGGCAAAGCAGCTAAGAAAATCAAGTGCAGATGGCACGGAATGAGGAAATAGTTGAAGCAGTGGTTCAGCTATACCGGTGGGGAGGGTAAAACTATCTAATCACAACTCTTTAAAAAACTGGGATCAGGGTGCTTACAGTGACATACACAGAATACACACAGTCCCTTATTTTAGCAATATTGAGGCCCAGTACAGCTGTTCAAAGTGCAAAGCTTCATGTGTTATAGCACCATTTACAGTGAAGTACTGAGGTGCTGAACAACCCCCACCTCAGCTCTAATAACAAACCCCCTGCAGAGCAGTCTACCAGATCAGTGGTGAATTGGGCCAAAATGGGTGAGATTGTTATGATGTGTGCAAATATCCACTGGGCTATCCCCCTTCCAAATGCTTCTTAAGTGTGGTGAGTTGTCTAAAGGCCTGAAGAAACTGGGGACTGCAGTGTAACGTTCTCTTGGGCTATTGACCTTCTATTATTCTTACAGCAGCAAACTGAAATGGCAATGAAAATGTGAATGGGTAATCTGCTGGTGTCACTCACTAAATACCCCACTAGATACTGAAAATTCAGTAGTATCTTTCCCCGGCAACCTGCAATCACCCTCAGTGGGCTTTTGTTGTTTTAAACTGAACTTTTAGCATTCAGGACAGCTGTTGGAAAGACAAGCCTAAAGTCTGCACTGTGTATTTATCCACAGAACATACACAGTGCAGGCCACAGAAGATCAAGACTTTCTCCTCTGCACTGCCTCCACCCTGACCTGGATTGACTTCCCATAGGACCAATAAATCTGTTCAACCTCCATGTCCATTTAATCCTAAATCTCGGTGTTGAGAATTCCCAAAAGAGCACCTATTAGGTGATGCAAACATAAGAGGAACCAGACCAAGACCATCAGCTCATTTTAACAGGCTACTGAACAGCCATCAGATTGTAACAACTGATTTAGCCTTTATTCATACTAGTCACCTAGAGCTGGAAGGTTCCAAAGTATATTACTAACCCCATAACCTTATCTTTAGCATTGGCTTTAAAGACTAACACTTCTATACAGCCACAGAGCATGTTATGTGCATTTGCTCCTTGCTAAATCAGTCTCTCTGTTTGTTTAGATAGTCACAACAGGAGCAGTATCGCTATGAAATCTGAACCTTAAGTGGCAGGCAGTTACTTAACTGCTGTTTTAATATACATTATGCCAGTTGGAAATTCTGTAAAGTAAACTGTTTTTCAAGTTAAATATCCCTTTTAAAAATGCAACAAACTGGATAACTCAGGATTTGAATGATTAAAAATGGAGTCATCCAACTCTATGGTAGTGATTGGAACTCAGCCCAGGTCAGTGATAACAGGCCAGATCAGTGGTCACCTTCTGATGACCATTTGGTGGTCTATGGAAAGTATATATTCCCAGTTGAGGAAATACTTACTGTTTCACAAAGTGACTCCTTTGCTGGACATATCAGCAGTGAGAAGGAGTAAACATAACATAAGAACATAAGAAAGGCCGTACTGGGTCAGACCAAAGGTCCATCCAGCCCAGTATCCTGTCTACTGACAGTGGCCAATGCCAGGTGCCCCAGAGTGAGTGAATCTAACAGGTAAAGATCAAGTGATCTCTCTCCTGCCATCCATCACCCCCCTCTGACAAACAGAGGCTAGGGACACCATTCCCTACCCAGCCTGGCTAATAGCCGTTAATGGACTTAACTCCATGAATTTATCCAGTTCTCTTTTAAACCCTGTTATAGTCCTAGCCTTCACAGCCTCCTCAGGCAAGGAGTTCCACAGGTTGACTGTGCGCTGTGTGAAGAAGAACTTGCTTTTATTTGTTTTAAACCTGTTGCCCACTAATTTCAATGGGTGCCCCCTAGTTCTTCTATTATGGGAACAAGTAAATAACTTTTCCTTATTCACTTTCTCCAGGCCACTCATAATTTTATATACTTCTATCATATCGCCCCTTAGTCTCCTCTTTTCCAAGCTAAAAAGTCCTAGCCTCTTTAATCTCTCCTCATATGGGACCCATTCCAATCCCCTAATCATTTTAGTTGCCCTTCTCTGTACCTTTTCTAATGCCAGTAAATTCTAGTAAATTCTCAGAATCTAGTAAATTCTAGTAAATTCTCAGAATCAGTCCTCTCAGGCACAGCTTCCAGATCACAGTTCATGGACTTTTATAGGAAGCTCACACTATTCCACCTATTCTGTAGCTAAATGTATTCTTAATGTTTAAAAGCTATGTCAATTAAAAGGCACACAAACAAAAGAGTGCAATATTTATCTACCTTAGAGTTTTCTATAGCCTCCATCGCCATGGTATAGCATTACTTTGTTACCACTTGTAAAGTCTCCCTGATTTCCCTGAAGATTAATACCAAATGAAACATGATAGTTATATGCTATTTATAGATAAACAGAAAATACTTCAATTTTTCAAAAATTCACAATACTCTTCGCTATTCCAGAACTTGAGGTGATACCTCCAAATGGAGTGGCTTCACCCTGATTACCCAGTTCAACCTGTACATGTCGGTCCAAATTTAACAACAAAAACTAAAAGAAAGGATGGGGAAATTTATGGTAGTGTTAGAGGAAGCATGTAAATAGAAAAAAAAGAGAGTGAATATTCCTCTGCTGTTGCTTCTGAAATCTCAGTCAACAAATGCATTAAATGTTAGTACTAGAACTGTTGTTTCCTAAGGAATAATTGTTGTAAACAAAGTTGCCAACCACAGAATTTATAATAGAGACACATTTACCTGCAAAGCAGGGAGCCACAGGAAAAGCTAGGTTCTGATTGTCTTCTTACAGTATACAAATGAGTTTTACTTACTTCAATGAAAACTGAAATTGAAATCAGTGAGATTCACTCATATCAGACTAGGAGAAAATCAGTCCCCTGGAGATTTATGGTTTGGTATTAAAGGGAATTTTGTAAATTAAGGCCAATATTGCACAGAGACCTGGTTAGATTTCAGCTTCTATTATTAGATGATCAGATCACATCAATGACCCAGACAGTTTTCTTCCCCATTTGCTTTGATACAAGAGATTTTTATTTCAAATGTGGTCCTAGCTACCATCATCCCCCATGAAGAATGTAGGAATTTCTGCTCACTTGAAGAATTGTTATATGCTAATTTTTCAAAGGAAAGATGTAGCAACCTATCTGGAACTTGGAGAGAGGATCACAGGATTCAGAAAAGAAAAACTTGAAGGAGGCACTAGGAAGCCAGTCTGTAAGCATATGGTTGAATGCTATTTTCACATGTAGCACCTTTGTTAAAAGTTCTCTTAATCAAGAGCCAGGTTAGTTTTATAAGCATGGAGTCCTCTCATGTTACTACCCAGCATGCAGTATATGAAACAAAGATCAAAGTTCAGTACCATACATAGTATTGTTTGGCTAGAAAATCATGCAGATCAGTTTTCCTGTTTTTCATAGGATTCAGCTATGACCAGTGCTATAGCCTTTATCACTTTGAGATTAGACTACTGCAGCATGCTTTCTACGTGGTAATATCTCAAAACCATTCAGAAACTGATACTGATGCACAATACAGTGATACACTGGAGCTCCTGACTCTCAGAGACTCTACCTACATACCAAGTGCTCATATGGTCCACAATATAGCAGTATTTTAGTGTGTCATCAGAAGACCATATCAGAAGAACATGACACCAGTTCACTGACATCTGCACTGGCTCTGATAGTACTTTGTTTTTATTTATTTGTACAAAAATGGTTTTTTCTCTCCATGAAAGTACCTAGGAGAAAATTGTCATGTATGTTGTATTTTTCAGTTTTCTCCTAAAAAATCAAAACCTAATTATTATTATTTTTTTGTTTTTGGCCCCCTACCCAATTTTCTTCTCCTCTTCATTTTTCCCCCTTTCTCTTTTTTCAATTTTGCTACTGGCAATGAAAAAAGAAAAAGGAAAAAAGGAAAGATGTTTTAGAGACAAAAAATCAAAGAAGTGGATGTTTCAAAGATACTCCTAAAATTACCGTGGAATTAAAAAAAAATTAACATTTGTTTGGATATTTTTGGCAGAAAACCATTTTCAAGTAGCTCTGGGTAGAATTTATTGGTTTGGATCAATATAGGACTGGTCCATTAATGTCAGTGAAAGGGGTCCCTTTAACTTCAATAGTCTTCGGTCTGCTCTGTTACCCATAATTGGCCTAAATCTTTCCGAAAGAATCTGTGAGATGCTATCATCACTATTGCAATGAGTGGAGATCCTGCAGTCTAGAACAGTCAGGAACTTCCTGGCTGGTCTTCCTTTGTGAGGATCCCTGGAGTCTAAAATTCATTCCCACCTTAGACTTGAAAAGGCCAGATCTGTTGATCTTCAGGTCACTGTGCAAAGCCTACCTGTCCTCCAAGCTTTCAGTTTAGTGTCATCTGCAAACTTGCTGAGAGTGCAATCCACAACATCCTCCAGATCGTTAATAAGATATTGAACAAAACTGGCCACAGGACCAACCCTTGTGGCACTCCGCTTGATACCAGCTGCCAACTAGACATAAAGCAATTGATCACTACGCACTGAGCCTGATGATCTAGACAGCTTTCAATCTGCCTTATAGTCCATTCATCTAGCCCATACTACTTTAACTTGCTGGTAAGAATACTGTGGGAGACCGTATCAAAAGCTTTGCTAAAGTCAAGGAATAACATGTCCACTGCTTTCCCCTCAGCCACAGAGCTAACGATTTCATCATAGAAGGCAATTAGGTTAATCAGGCATGATCTGCCCTTGGTGAATTCATGCTGACTATTCCTGATCACTTTTCTCTCCTCGAAGTGTTTCAAAATTGATTCGATGAGGATGCACCACGATTTTTCCAGGGACTGAGGTAAGGCTGACTGCTCTGTAGTTCCCTGGATCCTCCTCCTTCCCTTTTTTAAAGATGGGCACTACATTAACCTCTTTTCAGTCATCTGGGACCTTGCCCAGTCACCATGAGTTTTCAAAAATAATGGCCAACGGCTTTGTTATCACATCCGCCAACTCCGTTAGCACCCTCCAATGCAGTGCATCCAGCCCCATGGACTTGTACTCATCCAGCTTTTTTAAATAGCCCTGAATCACTTCTTTCTCCACAGTGGGCTTGTCACCTCCTCCTCATACTGTGCTGCTCAGTGCAGTAGTCTGGGAGCTGACCTTGTTTGTGAAGACAGAGGCGAAAAAAGCATTGAGTACATTAGCTTTTTTTTTACATCTTCTGTCACTAGGTTGCCTCCCCATTCAGTAAGGGGACCACACTTTTCCTGACCTCCTTCTTGTTGCTAACATACCTGTAGAAACCCTTCTTGTTACTCTTAACAACCCTTGCTAGTTGCAACTCCAAGTGTAATTTGGCCTTCATGAGTGCTGTCTATGAAACAGTAAGTCCCCCTAAGGGGTATTCTGGGAAACTGTTCAAATGCAATAGGTAACTTGTATTAGAAAGGAGATTTCATCTAATATAGAAGTATAAAGCCTGAGGTTTCATGTTTGTTTATTTTCTGTTCTTCCCTTAATATTTCATCTTTGAATCTGTGGTTTTCCTATTAAATAATCCTTTTGATTATTTTTACCCAAGCAGGTCTCTGTTGTGCAAACTATACGGCGCATCAGTGCCAAAGCAAGCTGGTGTATGGGGCATTCATTTCACACAGTCAGGGGTGACAAGCCAGAGGGATAAAGAACTCAAGGAGGATGTTTCTGGAGGGAGTAAAGACTAGAAAGGCTGTTGGCGTAACTTTGCAAGGAGTAACTAGGCTTGTGGAAGCCAGAGTGAGACTTTGTGCTTACAGGCAGGCATGGGTATGAATCAATGTAAAGGCACCCCAGATTAATAGGCAGGTTGCGACAGAACCTCTTACAGGTCTGGGTGATCCCCAAAAGGTCAGAGCCTAATTTTTCACTGCCTTGCAAGAATGTGTGATTTAATTATCTGAAGGTTTTGTTTTCTCTACTATTTTTATTTCCTTTGCTTTTTCTGATTTCTGTTGTTCCTTTAAAATCACTAGGAAACGAAATATATAATATACATAAACAGCAGATTTTACAATTCTAAACAGAGGGGTGTAGGAGTTACTTGTTTCCTCATAGTTCTATGTACCGGTTTAGTACTGGCAAGAGAGCCTCTTACTAAATCAATAACACCACTTCCTGAAGCACCATGTACTGACCAAGCCCATGCCTGCTTAGCTTGTGAAACCTGAGGAGATCATAGCCAAAGATAATAACTGCATATAAAAACACACCGAAAAACTGCATTTCACTTGCTGAAAACAACATTGACAACCTTTGATGTCTACGTTGCTCTTAAGAAAACACAGACACTTTGAAAATCAAAATAAGCATGTGTGATCAAATGCTAATTTAGCAGCCATCAGAAAATTGACTTCTAATCATCTATTTGTCACTGTAATCGATTAAAAGTCACATGAAAATTGATAATGTGATTTTCTATGTGTGAGTGTGTGTGGCACAAACTCTCAAGAGCTCTATTGGCTTCCTATATTGACTTTCTTCCACATAAAGCTTTTTAAGAGTACATTAATCAGTCCACTAATAAACTTAAAATGCAGTCTAATTACTTCGATACTATGTATTAATGCATGTTGTGACTGTAGAATTTCATCCCAATAATACATAAAACTCAAATCTAGATAAAACCATAACACGGGACAATTATTTTGTTGTTGCTGTTCATGTTTTTCCCTTGCTTTATTTTTCACTTACCATTTTCTCTACATTTCTTTTATTTATTCCACTTCTGTTTTAGGGTCCCACACTAACTTATGCACACAATCATTCCTCACTAGTTTGACGTTCTTTCTGAAGAGTCAGTACAAATGTATGTAATTTCTATTTTCCCTCAATAGATCATTTTCTGCATGAAAGAACAAATCCTACATCGTATCCGCCTGTGAGGAGCAGGGGGTTGGGCCAAGGGATTCTGTGTGTGGAAGGGAGCTCTGGGCTGGGGCAGAGGTTGGGGTATGGAAGGGATCCACCTGGGGTGCAGGCTTTGGGGTGGGGCCAGAAATGAGAGATTCATAGTGTGTGAGGGGTCTCCAGGGTGGGGCAAGGGACTGAGGTTTGCAGGCTCTGTCTGGGTGTGCAGGATCTGGGGTGGGTCTGAGGATGAGGGGTTTGGGTGTGGGAGGGGGCTCAGAGCTGGGGTTTGGAGTCAGGGGGTAAGGGCTCCAGCTGGGGTGCACCCTGTGGGGTAGGGCCAGGGATGAGGGGCTTGGAGTGTAGGAGGGGGCTCCAGGCTGGGACTGAGGGGTTGGAGTGCCGGAGGGGATGCAGGCTCTGGGAGGGAGTCTGGGTGTGGGAGATGGCTCAGGGCTGGGGCAGGGGGTTGAGGTGTGGGAGGTAGCGAGGGCTCTGGCTGGGGGTGTGTACTCTGGGGTAGGGCTGGGGATGAGAGGTGTTGGGTGCAGGAAGGGGCTCAGAGATGGGGCAGGGGTTTGGAGTGTGGGAGGGAGTGAGGAGTGTGGGCTCCAGACAGCACTTACTTCAGTCAGCTCCCGAAAGTGCCAGCATGTCCCTCCAGGTCCCAGGCATGTAGGGGAAGTCAGGGGGCCCCTGCATACTGTCCCTGCCCCTAAGCACTGCCTCTGCAGCATCCATTAGCCAATGGGTGCTGCAGAGCCGGTACTCATGCTGGGGCAGTGTGTGGAGCCCCCGTGGCAGCCTGTGCACCTAGGGGCTGCAGGGACAGGCCAGCCACTTCCAGGAGCGGTGCGGGGCCAGGGCAGGCAAAGAGTCTCCCATAGCCCCGCTGCACTGCCCACTGGACTTTTAATGGCCTGGTCAGTAGTACTGACTAAGCCACCAGGGTCCCTTTTTGACCAGGCATTCCAGTTGAAAACCTGCAGATGAAAAGGACAGCAGATATACACAGTGGAAGTGAGGAAATGCAGAGCTGGGAAGTATTGGAACTGGAGTGTGAGAAGGAGGCTCATGCAGCTGTCAAGGGAAGCTGATTTGCACTGCTGAAGTTCTGGGAAGAGACAGTGAGGTTGAGGGGGATGTGAGACAAGAACTGGTTTGGTGCTGCTGATGGAGGTGATGGTGTGCAAAGGTCGGTTCAAGTTCTATAGCAAATACGACTGTTACAGTAAACAAGACTACCCTGTCTCCAGAAATGGATCCCAAAGAATTAAACAGAAAGAAAGAACATGTCCATCTGACATTGGAAAAAATCTTGTTTTTTACTAATACTGATCATTCTTAGGAAATAAGATCCTGGAAAAACTGCTAAGATTGGTAAGACCTCTAGCAATAGGCACAATGGGTGAATTCACTCTACTACAGAGTGCAAGCACTATGCCTGAACACCTCCTTCAAATCCCTCCTTAAAACTCTCCTTTGCCATCATGCCTACAAAATATTTGATAATGACTAGGCCGCTGGTGTGCTGATAACACTGTCTGTTACATTGGTCATTGTAGTTAGGTTGATGCAGTGTCAGTGTAGACACTGTGTTATTTACATTGACTGTTGCTGCCTTTTAGAAGCCATCCCTCAATGCCCCACACTGACAGCTGAATTGATGCAAAAGCTCTTTGTGAGGATGTGCGCTGCAGACACCAGGAGTGTAATGTGTACATGCAAATGGGATTTAATTACTGTGGTAGCTGTATATTCACATAACCTGGGCCGACTCCAGGCACCAGCAGAGCAAGCAGGTGCCTGGGGTGGCACTCTGTAAGGGGTGGCATTCGGGCCACCCCCCACCCCCTTTTCTCCTCCAGCACACTGCGGCCATGCCACCACCACCCCTCACTCCTCCAGCCCCTCCCCCCTTTTTTTTTGCTTGGGGTGGCAAAAAAGTTAGAGCCGGCCCTGGACATAACTTAGGTCGACTTAATTTTATAGTGTAGACTTGTAAGCTCTTTGGGGCAGGGACCATCTATTTGTTCTGGGATTATTCAGCATTTAGTACAGTGGGGTCGTGGTCCACCACTAGGGCTCCTATGTGCTATGCTAATACAAATAATAAACAACAACACTACTTTAGTTTCACTTAAGCCCTCAAAATAGTGCTTAAGTGAGAGTGACATGGTGCACAGATTTCCTGCTGGCCCGCTCTGCGCCAGTTGCACTTTCACCCAATAGACATAAATCTGTGTACAGGGCAGCCCACTGGAGCAGCTGTGTTGAACTCACTGACATCTCTTCAGCAGCTTTGAAAAAATTCAGAAGCACAAGTTTTTATTGAATTAGATGTAAAAACAAACAATGCTATCAGTGGAGCATTCTTGTGCTATTTTATTAGATGCTCAATTCAATGAAGATTGGGGATGTTGTTCTGTTTATATTTTGCTGCTCCAAAAATTTCCAATGTACTACAAGAACATGTACTTATTGACAACTTATGGCTGCCTGGTAGAAGCTGTGGTAGGGAAAATGGAGATTTTCCACTGGGCAGAGGGCAGTTAAGGCTTTAGGCAACCAGGAAGTGGTTTGAATTTTAGCATCCAAAAGACCATTGGGACATCTTGCATTTTGGCTGGGAAGCACCTCATCTTTCATTTCCACTTACAGGCAGGAGCACAAGCACCTCGACATTTTTGGTAGATCTTCAACACCCAGATCCTGCCTCCATTCCGTTGACAGCAGCCAGCTTCCCCAGCTGTCTAACCCCAATGATGAATATGCACGTTAGCTAGTCTTTTCAGCAGTGAAATGGGCTTTGCACATACAAGTGATGCAACCCGGACAGAATGTAATTCCTGTGTCCATGTTTAAATTTGTGCTGTCGTTTACCTTGACTCTTAACAATTATTATTCAGCATTTCAAGTACCATCTGTGCTGCTGATAAGTAAATGTCTTCAAGTATATTGGAACCAGATTTTCTGAAGTTTTACCTTCTACCAGGCACAGTCAACATCAGAAATACATTCTCTATGGATGTTAATAGGTATTCAGCTGGGTTTTTTTCAGAGACATTAGTGTATTCAAAATATTTAAAATGTGTATAACTAAGTTACACAATAGAAAGCATACACAAACCATGAGGAAGAAGTAATTTCAATTCAAATAATACATCCTCTTTCTGGATCAAATTCAGATCTAGCATATGTGGGTGCAACTTCTTTATCCCAGGAATGAATATCTAACTTGGCAATGAGAAAAAGTACCTGTAAGCTCAGTGCCTAAATGGTTCAGCATCTCCTGACGTTCACATCACTGGGTATTAAAATTAAATTGTGAAGTATAATGACTGATAGCTACAAGACATATGGCATTAACTGTTCTGAGGTTCTCACAGAGAGTTTAAACTCGTCCAAGTGACACATGGGAACAGATCCAGTGTGACACAAACAAGGTCTTCCGTGCCCACTGTTATAGTGAAAATGTCAGCATGGAACTACAGTACGTGAAAAATATTTCAACAGAAGTTTTTTTCTTTTTTAAATCAATCATTAACAACTGTTTGCTAATATGTCATGCTTTCTTCTCAAATAATGTCATGGGTGTTGAAAGACTGGGGTCGGTGATTTATTTATTCCTAGAGGGAGTAAACCAGGCACAAATCTCAATACTGCAGACCTACATAAATAGTGTGAAATGATATATTTTAGGAAAAAAATAATGCAATCCACAGGAAAGATATTTAGAGAAGCAGCAGACAGCAACCAATATTTTCTGGGAGACAAGTTACTGAGTATTTCAAGTGAGGAAACAGTCAGAGGCAGGGGAAAGAGAGAGTGGGAATTTCCCTTAGTTTCCCATCCTCCAAAATGCATTACTGACTGCAATATTAGTGTTATTTATATTGCAGTAGGGCCCAAAATATACGAGGCACTGACAGACATATACAAGGCAAAAAAAATAATATAGAGAGAGTATGAAAATGGGCATGTGAAACGTTTAGGATGTGTGGGAGTGGTGGGGCAATGGGGACCAACAACCAATGCCAAGAAAATAAATGAGAAATTAGAGTATAATTAGATCAAGTTTAAGGGTTGAGTGGATATGATGATGTCAGAGGCTGTGAAAGGCATGGTGTGGGGAGTAAAGTGAGGCTGGAAGGCCCTGACTTTCCCCTGTGCTCTTGGCTTTCCTTCAAATTGAAAATAGTACTATGATCAAGATCAAGAATCCCACTGCTTAAACAAAGTTGCCAGTGTTCACAGGTAGACCAGAGAGAGAGAGAGAGAGAGAGAGCATAACAAAGAGCCCACTGAGCAGCCATGATGTTGTCTCCATTGTCCTTTTTCTCCTCTCTCATCTTGAGTGTAGAGATCTACAAAGTTTAATTACAAACCACAGATGTGTGCAATTCTATTAGCAAGCCTAAAGCACTGGCATTATATAAGCTTGTGCTCTGAATCCAGTTACTAAGACACTGCCAACAGACTCAGATTCTGAGCCTCTCTTCCATGCAGGTCCGTTTGGCCTGAAAATAGCATACATATACACTGGATTGAGTTTAACAAAGAGCGTTAAATTGGGTCAGTGAACTACCACTAATTGAATTCTAATAGATGTCACCATAACTCAAGTGCTCTAGCTCTTTCGAGCAAAATGGCAGCAGGCTACAGCAAGCACTTCTACTACAGCCACGGAGGGAAACAGTTTGTCCTTCAACAGTGCTGGTTTCTTTCTTTTCCAGTTCCAACTACCATTCAGTTTGATTAAAAAGCAAATGAGATGCTTGCTTGGTGAGTCCCTCAAAAGAGCTTATAGGGCAGCTTTCACACTTAAAACTGCAGCACTTTGCATCTTAAAGAAAATAATCCACTGCAGGCATATCAGCAAGGATTTTGAAATACAATGCTGTCCCTTTAAAAGCGTATCAAACTCCTGGGTCTCACACACATTTATGCCTACCCTTTTGAATTCTCTCTGCTGTAGAGTGACTTCTCTGTGATTGTTTGGAGCATTAAAACCTTCATTTTACTTTTTAAATTACCTTTTAAGCATAGGTTCTAGGACACTAATATTCTGTAGTTCTCATCACAATCAAATATCCAACCCCATAAAAGAAATCGAAGTACTGAAAAGTTTAGTTTAATCTATCTGAAACAAGCCTAGCACAACTCACACCAGCTTAGCCAGAGGAAGACTGCCTTTTAGCTCATCTGCTACTGCTAAATGTGCTGTCAATGGACCATGAGGGTACCGGTTTGCGCTTAGGCTGAGCTGAAGTGCAGAGCACAAAGATAATGGGCCTGATTTTCCACTGCTTTGCACCCAGCGTAGTGCTTCAGACCTGTGTCAAATGGATGTGAAATGCTGCCAAGCCAGAATGATGGCCTTTTGCATAGTTATACCAGTAACTACACAAAGGTAACTACGCAAAGTGCAAAATCTGACCCAGCGAGTCCCTACCCCTACCTAGATACTTCTTCAATAACAGATCACACAACTGAGGCTCATAAAAGTATTTTAAAGTGACTTCTGGAATTTGACTCTAAGGCTACATCTGCAATTGGAATCCCAGCGTGAGCAGACATACTTCTTCTAGCTCTCAACCAGTTAGTGCACTAAAAATAGTAGTGTAGCCATGGTAGCACAGGCAGTGGAGGCATGGGCTAGCCACCCCAAGTACGTACCCACATACATGCACCGCAGTACTGTTTTTAGCTCTCTAACTCCATGAGAGATAGTGCAAGTATGTCTGCTTGAGCTGGGAATCACACACCCATCTCCAAGTGTAGACAGAGCCTATGTGAATTCTGAAACTAAGATGGCAATTAGAAGTCACTGCTGAGTAACAGAAATCAAAATATTTGAAAAATCAGGCCACTTATACACCACTATGAGAACATGGATTTAGGAGCCCAATTTTCACTTATGAAAATCTTCACCTTTCTTTTTAACTTGAGCATAGGTAACATCCAAAGAAGAATATTTAGGGGGAAGAGTGTGTGTGTGGGGGGGGGGAGGTGTTACCTTTCAAAATACGACAATGGTGAGGAGAAAACCTAGAACAGCAGCCTAAATAGGATGGGTTCAAAAGGACACTGCAAAATTCAGCCAGAAAACCATCCTTACAACCAGACATGCCAAACCTGCGAAAAAAATGTAGAAATTGGGCTTGTTTTTGGCTTAATTGGCTCATGAGTTGTTTCTTGGCTAGTTTTTGGCTTGTAGGTCGTTTGGCTTGTAGCTTTTTATTTTTTTTGATCGGCTCCTGACAAGCAGGAGAAGTGGGGACAAGTAGAGGCAAAGGGCAAGCAGGGACAAGTAGGGGAGAGAGTCAGGGGTGCACAGTGGGCCACCACAGTCCCAGACAGCACGCCGGAGGGATCTAGTCACATAGAGTATTGGGGTTCTTAGGGACTGGCTTGTTTTGAAATGGGACTAGCTTGATTTTTGGCTTAATGTGAAAGTCAGGATGAAAGTTGGCAACTGTGCTTACAACTGTTCTAGACCTTAACTACATACCACATAGTGGCTTAGCAGAGGATTGCAATTTATTAGATAAATCTAACCAAATATTTGATTTTAGAATTTAGCCCTCAGTTTGGTCCAATATGCAGACCTCTGTGTACACTGCAGTATGCTGAATCTACATTCGGGCACACATACACAGATGTTACTAGTAGAAAAGCCTTCCTGGTAACATGCTTTAAAGTGATTCCTGAAATGGCACTCTGAATCATTCCCAATGTGAAATATTTCAGTTGAACATGCTCTGTCTTACTTGTTTATGCTTTGATGCTGGCCTGAGGACTATATTAATACTATATTGGACCTGAATTCAACCACAATTTTTGGGCCCCCTGGACAGCAGGCAGCTTGTGCAGCACAAACCAGGCATGTCATGGACATACAATTCTTAACATCTGCCTCTCTAAGGGTCATATTGTCACATATCTTTAGGACTGGAAGGGGATATCCTGGACTCACTGTATATTCGTTCCGCGGGCCTAATGCAAGAAGCACTTGGCCAACTGGCTACAATCAGCTGCATGTTGTGATTCAGACTGCTCACTGGCTCATTGCTACATTGAGGACTCTTTGAAGCTTAAGGAATTAACCTTGATCCCCACTTTCCCTATAATTATTCCATTACAAGGACTGGTGTGAGGAAATTGGAAACCTTAGGAAGTCAGCTATTGCACTACTCTCAGTTTTTACTAGGACATTTTTCTGAGCCACTTCAGTCAACATTTTATGGTCTAGGGTTAAGTGCTTTAACCACACAATGCCAACGAATCATAGAAACGTAGGGCTGGAAGGGACCTCAAGAAGTCACCAAGTCCAGCCCCCTGTGCTGAGGCAGAACCAAGTAAACTTAAACCATCCCTGACAGGTGTTTGTCCAGCCTGCTCTTAAAAACCTCCAATGATGGGGATTCCACAATTTCCCCTGGAAGCCTATTCCAGTGCTTAGCTATCCTCATAGTTAGAAAGTTTTCCCCTAATATCTAACCTAATCTCCCTTGCTTCAGATTAAGCCACTTAGATCTTGCCCTACCTTCAGTGGACATGGAGAAAAATTGATCAGTTTCCTCTTTCTAACAAATCTTCACATATTTGAAGACTGTTATCAGGCCTCCATCTCAGTCTTCTTTTCTCAAGACTAAACAGGCCCAATTTTTTTAACCTTTCCTCATAGGTCAGATTTTCTAAACTATTATCATTTTTGATGCTCTCCTCCAGACTCTGTCCAATTTAGCCATTTCTTTCCTAAAGTGTGGTACCCACATTTCGGCACAGTATTCCAGCTGAGGCCTCACTAATGCTGAGTAAAGTAGGACAAATACCTCCCGTGTCTTACATATGACATACTCCTATTAGTCCACCCCAGAATATTAGCCTTTTTCGCAGCTACACTACACTGCTGACTCATATTCAATTTGTGATCCATTATAACACCCAGATCCAATACTACGTCGTAGCCAGTTATTCCCTATTTTGTAGCTGTCCATTGATTTTTCCCTTCCTAAGTGTATGCAAGAACTTTGCACTTGTCTTTATTGAATTACATCTTACTGAGTTCAGACCAATTCTTTAGTTTTTCAAGGTTGTTTTGACTTCTAATCTTATCCTCCATAGTGCTTTCAAACCCTCCCAGCTTGGTATCATCTGCAAATTTTATAAGCATATTCTCCACTCCATCCTACCTATTAATGAAAATAATGAATAGTACTGGACCCAGGACTGACTCCTGCAAGGCTCCCCTAGATATGGCCCTCCAGTTTGACAGTGAACCATTGAAGCTACTCTTTAAATATGGTCTTTCAATCAGTTGTACACCCACGTTACAGTAATTTCATCTAGACCATATTTTCCTAGTTTACTTATGAGAATGTCATGTGGGACTGCATCAGAAGCCATAGAATAATCAAGATATATCATACCTACAGCTTCCCTTCTAATCCACTAGGACAGTAAGCCTGTCAAAGAAAGAAATTAGGTTGGTTTGGCATTGTCAAATCTATACTAGCTCTTACTTATAACCCTATATCCTCTAGGTGCTTGTAAACTGATTGTTTAATAATTTGTTTCAGTATTTTTCCAGGTATTGAAATTAGGCCAACTGCTCTATAATTCCTCTTTGTCCCCCTTTTCAAAGATGGGTACTATGTTTACCTTTCTCCAGTCCTTTGGGATCTCACCCATCCTCCATGAGTTTCAAAGACAACTGCTAACAGTTCCATTCACTGCGTATTTCCACTTGTACATAACCACATAATGACATAACAGAGATTAAAAGAACCTCCTGGGTCATCTAGTCTAAACCCTTCTCCACCTGCACTAACATATTCTACTGTAATATCATAAGTATTTTGTCTTTTTTTCACCACAACTAGCACTGTTGCCACAATCACTTCCTTTGACACATTATTCCATTGCCTAAGTGACCTATAGTAACTATAAATATGGTGCACTTCCTTTTGTATCCACTTAATGTAGCAAGTATTTTGGGAAAAACAAACCTGCCAGTGCGCCCCATGTATCTTTTACGTCCTCTTTGAAATGCCAACATTTCAGCAGAAAAAGAATGCCACCACAATCAGCAGCAGTAGAGGTGTTAAATAAATTACTCACACCCTTCCCTTGGTCATTGCCGCTCTTGTATTAATAGTGTTATCTATTCTATCCCTAAATCCTGTAATCTCTTCACTTGACTACGCATTCCATTCTCTTAATCTCTCTTCATATTGCACATCCTATAATCGATTCAGAATTGTATTCCCTTCCTCTCCATCACCACTCTTTGTATTCCCTCCACTTAAACTTCCTTTTCCATTTTATAATAAATACCCCTCTCAAACAACTTTGTGTTTAGCCTTACCATTGATATACACAGACAAATTTATGTTCCTTTTTTTCACATATGCACAATATGTTTGCATCTCTCAGTAGAACGTTTACTTGCTGGAACCGCATCATGCCCTGAGTGCACATAAAATTGTTGTCCATTGTCACCCACTGAGGTCATCTCTGAATTGTTGCAGTAAACGTAGAAAAAGATGTCAAATCAAGGTCTTGACCATTTGTGGCCATTAAAGATCCCCTGGCTCTTTTCAGAAGAGGAGGAGTGTTAAATAGTATCCTGGACCCTTTCTAACTGTCCTAAATCTCACTGCAATTTGTTTCTTTTGCCCTAATTTGTTGTGTAGAGTTGCCCTGTGCTGTTGAATAGCTGCCATGTTCTGCACCAGAGATGGCTGCATTAAAGGGGAGGATAAACTAATCCCTGCATGCAGTTTGCAAATTAGTTTATTAAATTTTTGAGGCGTTTTGGGATCCCGTGGAACGTAGGTGCTATATGTATGTAAAATATATCGCTGTTATTGTTTTCTAACCCACATTCTTCCATTTTGTAGCTGGTGTTTTTCTCCCTTACTGTATGACCTTGTGTTTTATCTAAATTAAATCTCATCTTGTTAATTTTTCCACAGTTCTTTAAACTCTCAAGCTCCATGTGTTATCTCTCTCAGTTTTCCATTGTGTTTATGATCCCTCTTAATTTTGTATCATCTGAAAATTGTGCTACTGGGTGTACATTGTTTCAGAAAGTATTAAATAATAACGGGACCAGTACTGACCAATGTGAAACCCCGCTTAGTATTTTTTCTAAACTGATGTTGTAACATTTATAATCGTGGGACAAGGGGACATAAGTAGATATAACGGTCTGCAGTTAAGCAATGGAAAATATAGGCTATCAATAAAAACTTTCTGATGATAAGATTGTGGAATAATCTCCACAGGAAGAGGTTGAAGTATCATTGCTTAATAATAAAATACATTAGCAGTAAATAAAATACTATACAATAATAATGCTTAGTAGATACCATATGTAGTGCTCTGCATATTCAAAACTATTAAAAATATATCTAATCTTAGAGATATTTAAAACTTTGCTCGATGAAGCACTCAAAGGTGTTTTTATTTTATCTTTAGATTTATGAAATGACCCCTTCAAGTGGCTCTGGGTGCACTTATTCCTGGAATAATCCTACACTGGCAGGGGGATCCACAGTATGGTTTATTATTAGAAGAGGGCATGATGACCTAACATTCTCCAGTTTCTGTGTTTCTATGCCCCACACATACCTCTCATAAACACCATGCAAAGCAGGTCTTTAAAGTGGGAAATATAATGTTCCCAGTGACCAAAACTGGTGTTTGTATGCAGGAACTTTGGGGATCACAACTCCCACTGATTTTTGGACTCTATAAAAATCTCAGGGTCAGTTTTGGCTTGCAAGCAAAACAAGGTAAGTTCCTAGCCCTTTTTCCTTGGGAAGACAGCCTTGAGAAGCAGTGTTGCGAGTCTGCCATCAGGATTTTTCTTAAAAGCATTGGTTATTCCTTGTCTCCTGTACAGTCAAACGGGATCACCCTGTGGTGTGCAAAAACTATAACCTCAATTTTGAACCAGTCCCAGAACAATACACATATGTAGTGGGGTTCCAAGTTGCTGCTGACATTAAGGCCAATTCAAGGGCCTTCTCAGCCCTTGGCTGACTGCCAGCAGCTGAGACAGCATCTCTGCTGAGCAGTCCTATGGTAGGTGTACACTGCAATAAACCCCTCCATGGTTGGTCCAGGTCAGCTGAGTAGGCTTGTGGGCAGGATCCTTGAGCCTGGGCTCCAGCCAAGCCTAAACATCTACACTTCAATTTTATAGCTCCACTGCCCAAGCCCGAGTCAGCTGATTCTGACCAGCCAGGGGTGTTTTATTGAAGCATGAACACACCCAGTGTGGCCCTGGCTACAGGGAACAACAGCTCATCAGCATGAGGCTCAAAATGGGCCTCTGAACTAAGGGTGGCTCATGAGCACTCTGCCCGATCCAGCAAAGCACGTAAGCACATGCTGAACTTTAAACGTGCGTATCCCACTGACGTCAGCGCTTAAAGGCTTTGCTGGATCAGGACCAATGTGTTCAGCGCCTTGCAGGATTGAGCCCTGGCAGTGACTCTGCCTGAACCTTTGGTTAAGTCCCTTGGGAGCCTGATTTTCCAAGGCTCCGAGCACTCAATTCCATCTGAAGTTACAGGGAGCTGAGCACCCTTAATAACAGGTCCTTAATTGTTTATCTTAGTTTCCCAATCCAGTAAAGTGGGGAGGATAAGAATTAGCTATCTCCTAGCGTTATTTTGATGATTCATTAGTAAATGTTTGCCCTAAATTGTTGTGTATTGGTATTATTATTACAGAGAGAGGGGGCATTGGAGTACAGATGGGAACAAGTAGGAGAGAAAGATGAATTTGTGGAGAACAAAGGGATCATGGAAAGGGAAAACAAGGATAGGGACAACCTAACATGGGAGACAGCAGGGAGGCTTAATATCAGCAGAGAGGGTGAGTATTAAAGAGAAGAAATGAGAGAGGAGAGATGCTGATTTTCCAAGGATTTAAACAAAAAGCATCAGCGCCAGCTAGAAATGACCAAAAGAAAATGGCCTGGAGCCATATTCCCTCCACCTGGAGGGCATGGCCTCATTAACTCACACAATCCCAAACTCAACTGCTACAGCCGGCAAAGGTATGGGAACGGTCTGTGTGTGAAGTCCTCCAGCACACAGCTAAAGGGAAATATCAGTGCTGATGGTTTCAGTGGCTGGTATTCACAAGACACTGAGGTGGCAAATTCTAAGGGATAGATAGAAAGCTAAAAAGACAGCTGAGGAGGAGAAGTGACCTGGAGAACATCATGAACTACTATATTGCCCCAGGATTCTTAGAAACACTGTCTTCCACCTCAAAGTATGCACCGCGCGCGCGTGCACACACACACACACTTTGCCCCTCCTTGGGTAACCTCAGCCAAACTCCTCCAAGCATTCCTTTAAGAACTATTTTCAATAACAGCTGAGGCAGTTTCATAAGTCACTTTATATTTTTATGTCAGGGACAGGCACACAGATAACTGAGTTATGGGAGGAGACGATTTCAGTGGTTACAAAAACACAGGACCCGTTCTCAGATAGTAAAAATTAGTGTAGCTTCATTGACCTCAGTTATGCTAATTTACATCAGGAGAGAATCTGGTCTATCTATTAGACTAAGGGCTTAACTACACAGTGGGGTAATGCGCTCTACAAAGGTGTGATTTCTAAAATGCATTAACATGTTGCACATTAATTAGTCAGTGTAGACCCTGCTGATATGCTTTAAGGTTGTGCTATTTGAAACAGTACTACATTAAACTGCACTAAGGATCCTTTAGCACACACCAGTAGGATCCACATGAACCCGTTAAGGTGCATTAGCATGCTTTAGAAATCACACCCTCATAGCATGAATTGCCCCACCGTATAGGCAAGCTACAAGAGCACAATTCCATTTCACCACTACTCCTTACACCTTTGCCCTCCTTGAAAACATATCCTTCTGCTCTCTCCACAGTATGGAATGGATATGTGTCACCAGTTTCTGTGGCTAGTATGTATCAGATACTGAAGCAGCAGGTTCAAGGGGTGGGTGAAGAGCCTTTGGGCAACTTTAGTGCTTTTATCTGGAATTCCCTTGATTATTACTGAATATAAACAATAGTGATTCCCTGCCCCTCAACAAACTGTGCTCTATTTAATTCTGAATGTCTCTCGAACCAGATCACAGTATAAGGATTGCTGATATTTTAAAAGTCTCCTACTGTGTATGGCCTTTTGCAAAGAAGACATTCAAGTGCTTCTGTTTATTAGAGGAAGTTCCCTAGAAGTGTGATAAATGCACCAAATTTAAGAATTAAAGCCACATTAGAAGGCATTGATTTTCTTACAATAAGATGAGCCTCTGAGGGAGCTGCAGAGAGGTAGTGAACTGAGCAGAGACAGCATGGTTCTGGCGAGGTGGAGCATTTGGGGAATTACTCCTTCAATAAGAAAAAAATTGTTTTAATTAGGTTGGTTGGTGTTTCTGAAAGCAATGTGCTGCGCATCTGGGGGAGGAGGGGATTGTCAACAGCTTGTGCTCTGAGCTCGTGAGTCACAGTGCAGAGAGAGAACTTGCACTGCTGGCTCAAATGCCGGAAGAGTCTTCACAGAATTCAGTCCGGGGAGGGGAAATGGGAGGTGGCAATTATGCAGTGATCCTCTGACTATTCTGAACTGCTTGTAAAAATCAGATGAGCTTTTGTTCTCCTGGACTAGGGAAAAGATACTAGGAAGGGGATAACAAGCAATTATGGAAGGAAAAACATCCAAACAACAAAACTGACTGAAAATAATAAAATTAAAAAGTGAGTTAGAGAGGTTTTGTCATTTCTGTCTGAGATTATGTTGGGGAGGCTGAACTCAATTTTATTGAGAAATCAATTCTAATTTGGCACTTCACGCAGTATCTGGCAGAGGACACTGGTAACAGTCTCCATTGAAATCTGCCAGCTAATTTACTTCTGCTGACTTTACACTAACAAACAGAAGCAGGGAAAAGTCTTGTAGTGGAGATGACATTTCCCACTGAATATCGCATACTAATACGGGTTCTGAATCCTCCTACTCTTGCTTTATAGATGAACACTCAGTTTGCAGGGGAAAAGATTGCCCAGGATAAAGTGGGAAGGGCTAAAGGTCAGAAGTGCAATATGTGTCCTAAGGACTGGGTCTGTGTGTTACAAGTTTAGCTAGAGGGAAAAGCTTGGAAGCAGATTCCTCTGTCAGCTTTTATAAAAGTTTAACACCATCTGTTTTCCAATTAAACTGATCATTGAAGTCCAACACCAGCAAGTTTTACAGACACCAAGTCCTGCTATTGATTGTCAGAAGAAAAAAAAAAAGCTTTTAAAGGATTGTGAATTATTGAAGAAAATGTGTCTGTAGATGTTTCAGAAATGTTATGCATAAAATTTATCATGAGTTACGTGTCTGGGAGCACAAAATGTGCCATTTAATGCTATGCTTTACTGACCTTTAAGCAATGGCAGCTGTCCTAACTGTATTCTCAGCTTATGTGTATTCACTCAGAATTCATACAAAGTATCATTTATTTTTGTGAGGTTTGTGCCACTAAAGATTTTACATGCACTGAAAAGCTATTGCTGGTTGCATTGTTCGTAACAAAAGGAAGGAACTATTTCCAAATGTCAATATAAACAAGAAGGGAGCAGTCTGCAGACTTTACATTTACCAACACGTTTAACTGTCAAGGAGCCTGATTTTTCATGAAATAGTTCTATTTTGTGCAGAGCGGAGAAAAATAAGTTAAAGAAATAAAAACTTACCCATTGTCTTTCTCTTAGCTCCTATAAAACCACCATGCCCCCATCTCCTTGGGACAATGAGATGTTCTTTTTCAGGGAAGGTTTCCCTCTACAGTCAAGTAATATCCATACAAAAGGGTCAGCTTTGTAAGTGCACGTTGACTTACATTTCCACACTCCATTTATAAACCAGGTTCAACACTCCATAAGGACCCAGTTTCTCCCTCTCCCTCTCAGCAGTATTCTTCAAGTCTTTACAAGGATCCATTTTCCCACCCTTATTCCCAGAAGTCAGTTAAATCTAGGGCAACGTGGCCTAAAATTACTATTTTCCTCAAAATCCCAGAAAACCTACCGCCAACATCACTTCTGCCTTATAGAACAGCTAGCACTTGAACAATATTGAGTATGCCTATAAGCATTCAGCTAATACTGTGCACTCTTGCACCTTCTGGTTCTCTGTGCTGCGTGCACCCAAAAATATGCTTTTACTTAGTCTTATGAATAAGTCCATCATAAAGCTATGGACTCTTGACCTAAGAAGGCATCTTGAGGCTTTAAACTCCAAGAACTTGAATTTGAAAAAGAATGAAATTTATCTTTTAGTAAAGCAGTAGGATAAAAAAATGGATGTAACATTGTTTTAAATAATTGATGTTGCAAGATAATACTGTTTTTCTTTGTATTACTGCAGATAGGCTTCTTAAAAAGATTTTCACAAGCTGTTTATTATAGGAATAACTACATTTTTCTTTCTATTTTAGCAAGTGTTTTACCCATAATGTTGCCTGCAGATAATGTATTAGGGATACAGATAAAGTAACTGTATAGGTTGTATAGCAATGTATAGGTTGTGTGACAAAGCTCCAAGTCTGTACTTGTGGGTCCTGCGCTTCCTGGCAGATTTAGGGGCCTCAGAAACTCATCTAGGCCCCAGAGTGACCTCCCTTTCTCAGTATAATTGGCAAGAGTCACCGCCTAGTGAGTTACCTTCATCACAGGCCAGTATGGAAGATGGAAAA
>ML677326.1:26661234-26837199 GCA_007922305.1 Dermatemys mawii
AGGCTAGCTGTTTCTACTCCTTTCTAGAAGGTTCTTAATTGGCCCCAGGTGTCTTGATTGGCCTGGAGCAGCCTTTGTTTGGCTATCCAGGGAACAAGGACCTGCACATCCTGAGACTAATATACCTGCCTTCCAGCACTCTCCTATATCCTTCTGGTCTGACTCCGTCACAGTTGTTAAACAGAAAACTTATGGTTTATACGTGAATTCACTAGCGCTGATTATTTTGTTTGCTACCTTTTGATTTTTGTTTTTTTCTGCTTTTGTCTGGCTGCTGCCTGTATTCATTTTGACATTTGTACAATACTGCAAATAAAACCTAAACACTTTCACATTCATCTTTAATTCAACTTGCTGCAGAAGAAACAGACTTGCATGAATAAAGTATAGAAATCCAGCCTTAACACTTAAGCTTCCTATTGATTGTGATTTTGTGTCACAACTCCCAAGTTTTTCCAGCAGGCAGTGATTTTTTTAATGGATTTTTTTTTTCTTCTTGGAGTAATATAATTGAAGGGCAGGAATTCTGCCTTTTTTACATCTAGATGGGGCTCAACTGAATATGATTTACACAGGAAAATCTCCAACTGAAAATAGCCCTTTAGAGGCCTGTGCCAAGACTGGGCACCACTGTGTTACTTGTACATATATATAAAAGAGACAGTCCCTGCCCCAAAGAGCTTGCCATCTCAATAAAGAAGACAGACAAAAGAAGCAAGTGGCAGAAATATTATAATCCCCATTTTACAGATGAGAAATTGAGATAATGGGCTACGTTGGGCAACTCTTATGGTGGTGAGCATTTACTGATCAATGGGACTACTCGGGTGAGTCAGCTCACCAATGTGAGTAAGTGTTGCACAATTCACTCCTAAATTATTTACTTGCCCAAGTTCAGACAGAAAATCTGGGACAGGGTCAGATCTCCTAAATCCCAGTTCCTCATCTTACACACAAGTTTATCTTTCCTCTCTCAGTGGGAGATTTTTTAGCACGGGATTTACATAATTGGGTTCGATACAAGTGTAATGGGCTTCTACCTTTGCCCTCCCAATATCACTTTACCTTTTTTAAAAATCTGTCCCAACAGTGGATATTTTGTATCCTATCAATCTGTAGTAACATGATCATGATGCTAATATCTAGGACATGTATTAAAAATATTGTGGGGCTGTCCTGCTGTTTTAGAGCTATCTCAACACAAGCAAGTTAATGGTAGGATTTACCAAAAAATGCTTAGCACTGGCCTAATTCAGCTCTCGCTAAAGCTAATGATCTTGACTCCAATGAGAACTGAGATAGGCCAAGGCTGGCCATTTTTTAAAATCCTACTCTAATTGTATCTGAGGTGCTACCTTGGTTCCTCTCTTCTGAAATAGCCAGTAGGAGACAAGAATGATGCAAAACCAGCATACTCAGCAGAGGTCAACTGAAGCAAATCTAGCAAAGCTAGTCAAATGAACCCCCCAGCTGCAAGGCTCAAACTTCAGCATGTAACTACCCCCTTGTGCTCACCCTGAACTCCTGTGCCATGAGCTCAGTTTCATAAAGCGTCGCAGAATGGGTGTGTCTCCAGAACTGCAGTGCACATCTGCAGTAGGCTTTAGGAAAACAGTGCATGGAGGGCATTCGTTAAAAAGGATGAGCCTGTGATGACCCATCCTGGGCTCTGATATTCATAGAGATAGCTAAGTCATGAGCATATGGCAGGTCTCCCTGAAGCCTCCAGGGGAACAAGAGTAAATAATACATACATCTGGCATACAGTTTCTCGTTAGGTATGGCTTGAGATACTCTAAAACTACACTATGTATTTCAAAGAAAAGCACTGTCCCTGCCCCAAAGAAACCTTTTGTGTTTAGTTTTCACATCAATACAGAGTCCCCGCCTGGCTAAAATTGGGATAGGGGAAGCACTAGTTTTGTGCTCTGAGTCAGCACTGCCAGTTGTATGTGCGTGCGCGCACACATAGTAAAGTACCTGGATATGGTTCTGCTTGGGGCGTGAACTCCTCCACATCCCATTTCTTCTGTTGCCCCACTGTCTTCTCCTTGCTGCATTCCACCCTCACAAAATGAGGAGATGTCATGTCACCATGTTACACTGACACCAAGGTTGACAATCGTCAATGTGACAAGGCTTTCCTCCTATCTCACTGTATTTTAATGGGTGCCAAGAAGTAATCCAGGAGGTCCTTCATCAGTTGCACCATACTCCTTCTAGATGTTGGCTCCAATCCAGCAAATATTTACGCACATGCTTAACTTTGAGCATGCAAGTAGTCTCACAGACTACAATAGGAATTACTGCATGCCTTATGTTAAGCATGTGCATAAGTGTTTACAGGATCAGAGCCTTAATTTGCAGCATCACCTGACACACTAGAAATTGAGCTGGTCTTTCCAATAAAGCAATATGTTTGGCTTACCTATGTTTTTTGCCTGAAGAAACTACACCCAATGAATTCTGCATCTGCAATACTGCAGCATATTATAAGACAAATGCTATTTTAATTTGCTTTAGGCACTGAAGACCTACACACATTTCAGTAGAAGGAGTTGTGTGCTTTAATTGGTTTATGAAGACAAAGCATATGCCATGACACAGTTAAATGATTAACAGATTCCTACGAATGCCTTTGGCATAGAATATCTATACATTCATTAGCTGGAACAATTTATCTTCTTGATAAAACTAAAATTAGTTATATAGCAGGCTTACTTTTTATGATTAATAAATGATAAAAATCTAAATTATCCATCTGAAATGACTGCTTTCTTAGCCATTAATCTCACATTTATCAGCTCCTATAATTCATGTTATTAGTTTAAAAATCAATTTTACCAAATATTATTTTTAATTTTCTATCAAAAGTAAGCAAAATACATGGAACGTGAAGTAGTATCTCATTTACAATGATATTCTGGAGTGATTTCTAAATCAAGATATGAAAAGGTATAACATTTGAAGTATTTTTGCCATTATAAAATAAACAGACAACACATGACTGAGCCTATATGGTAAATGCTAAAATTAATAAAGCTGCTTAGTAATAAGATATCTGTAACAAAAGACGTTTCAGCTCATTTGGATTTTGCAGCCTTCTATATTCATTTTGCTGAAAAGCAAAATTCACCTCATGTTGCAGAAAAATATCCTGGGACAAAGTGGAGTGGAGAATATGCTAGAAGTCAAAAGTACAGTACAGTCCGTGTCCTAGAGATTCGGTCTACAAAACAGGTTTAGCTAGAGGGAAAGGCTTGGGAATAGATCCTTCTGTCAGCTATTTTAAATGTTGAAGATCTTCTGTTCTCTAGTTAAACTAATTAAGGAAGTTCATGATGGTAAGCTTGTGACTTTGCTCTACAGCATTCTTATTAACGGCCAAAGGCTTATGATGGAATCTAGTTTAGTCACTTCATTTTTGTTGTCAGACACTGGTTATTCTGAATTCCCCATGGTCCTGAGAAAAGTACTCTTTGGAGAAGTGGAGAAACTACATTTGTAACATTTCTTGTTGCTAGAAGGGAAAAAAAAAGCAGAGACATCTGCTGGAGACCTAAGCAACTTGTTACTTAACAAATGGCTCAGCTGCAACGTGCTGCACTGCCTTCCAGGAGTCCCAGCATTGGGAACTGACTAAAGGCTCTAACTCCCTGAATAGATGAGGGCTGGGGGGCATATCAGAAGATGCCACACACAGAGCTGCTGAAGGAAGGAGCAGGCAGCAACATTTACTTGCTGACTAACAGCTCCTCTTCCCAGCTTGGAATATGTATTAGAGTTGGTTCAAGTCTCTTCTTTCTTCTATAGGTTCTTATCAGGGGTGCCGGAACGGGGGGGCAGAGGGCCATGTACCCATCACTTTTTGCCAGTCATATGGGCAAGCGATGGCAGGGTGGAAGGGGACAGCGAGGAGCAAGTGGGGAGCAGGGTCTTGGATGGAAGAGATGACATGAGGGTGGGGGCTTGGGGGAAGGGATGGTGTGGGGGCAGGAACTGGGAGAAGGGGTGGTGTGGAGGCAGGGACTCAGGGGGAAGGAGCAGCATGAGGGCGGGGGTTTGGGGAGAACAGGTGGTGTGAGGGTGGGTGGGAAGAGGTGGCAAGAGGGGGGGGGCTTAAGTTGGGGGGCCAGGGCCCCCCCCCACTTTTAGGGAGCTTCTGTCACCCCTGGTTTTTATACCATACTCATCAATGTAGTATCTGAACTTATTCTTATCATGCATTAAGCAACATAACCACACACCAGTCATATGTTGTTTGTTCTTATCCTTTCCTGGGGAAGGCAGTGGGGAATCACGCACAGTGGAGTGTCTTGTTTGGGTAGTTTTAGCTTGTTTTTTTAAATATACACATTGCTATGTTGCACTTACAGACTATGAAGAACAAAAAAAATTATTAAAAATATTTGTGTGAATAGAAGTGCTGAATGTGGCTCACTGTGATTCCTGGGGTGACACTATTAATTAATCAGGGGTATTCAGAAATCCTCTGAGTATTCAGGAAAATCTCTGCAAATCCCAAAAGATTCCTGAACTTCTAGATGACTGGTTTATGGCTGAACATTCACCTTGAAAGTGTGCTGTTATTCCTTACCACATTTTTTAAAAATCCATTGAGGGATCAACTATGCACCAAAAAAAATAGTTGAAGCAAACAGTTCCTGAAAACCTCAAGTCAGAAAAAAAAATTGTCCAAACTACTAAAAACGGGAAACACATTCATAAGCAATTCACTACCCAAAAAAGCAAGAGGTTAAATTCATAAACAAACAAGGGCTATGTTTTCCTGGATGGACCAAGCTTTCCTTGGCAGAATCTGTAGTAGCAGCTTTAAACAACCTTAGCAGCTATCAGATCCTCAGCTGGAGGATACAGACTCTAACTCGAGAAAAATAGAGTTGTCTGATGGTTGTGCTCTCTTACTCCAGTTGCCAAAAGCTCCACTGGGTATCCCCATAACCATGTTCTGCTCGGGTGCAGGGATGCCTGGATATATCTTTTTTCCCTAGCCACCCCTCTTCACCAAGAGCCAAGAGGAGAAGTCATGTAGGGGCGGTTATGACAGCTGTACATCATTGGAATATTTTCTGAAGTAGGATGAATCCTTCCTGGGCCATTTAACTGGGATTATTTCTGCTCTGGTGTGGTCCAAAGCAGTCGGAGAACGCTGGAGAATTTGGCCCATTATTTGTAATTAGTGCTTCAACCTTTTCCCTCCTCAGGATACTTTCTGAGGGACTGAAAGGAAGTGCGCGAACTGGAGGGGGGAATCTAACAAGACAAACAATTTATTTTTATGTGGCATCTCCCTGTTGTGATGCCAAGGCCCAGCATCTGCACAAACATTATATGTAGAGCTTATCCAATAATAGTCAAACAATTTATTAGATGAATTCTGGCAGCCTTCACCCCTTCAATTATTCAATAAATATTTTTTCCATTACTCAGGCATCTCAGTTAGAGGCTCAAATGGCATATGTTAAATCAATGATTTGATTATTTTTGTCGGTTGTCAAATCATTTGCCTTCTTT
Organism: Dermatemys mawii; assembly: GCA_007922305.1. Classification (NCBI taxonomy): domain Eukaryota; kingdom Metazoa; phylum Chordata; order Testudines; family Dermatemydidae; genus Dermatemys; species Dermatemys mawii. The sequence goes on from ML677326.1 coordinate 26,666,770, forward strand.
TTATATTAATTGAACAGGTATAGGGCCTGATCTCCTCTCACTTACCACTGGATATAAGTGGGCTTACATTCCAAGTCAGTAGTCCATCACTTTTCAGCAAGACATTTAAAATATGTGCTTAACTTTAGGCACATGCTTAAAACATTGAATTAAATGCTTTATTGAACAGAGATGGACTTCAGCATCTCCTTAAATGCTTTGCGAAAATGGGGTCTTAGTTCTCACGATTTCATTGGAACAATGTGTATGTTAAGCATTATTTCAGGTAAACAATGAGGAGTCTGGTGGCACCTTAAAGATTAACAGATTTATTTGGGCATAAACTTTCGTGGGTAAAAAAACCCACTTTTTCAGATGCACGGAGAAGTGGGTTTTTCACCCAGGAAAGCTTATGCCCAAATAAATCTGTTAGTCTTTAAAGTACCACCGGACACCTCGTTTTTGTGGATACAGCCTAACATGGCTACCCCTCTGATATTTTAGGTAGTTCTTTCAGGTTGAGTCCCTAGTATATAGTCTCTACTCACATTAGTAGCAAGGTGGGAAAATGGAGGACTTATTCTGAGTCACCTTAAAAGCCAAATGAAGTTCCAACTGAAACAAGCTGCTAGTTAAATAATTTCATGCTCAGAAACAGATGTCTGTACATCAGTACCCTCCATATAAATAACTAAAGAGAGCCTGACAATAATTTATCAAGTCAAAAAGAAATTAACAGGGTACCTTGGGAAAATAAAAAGATAGGATTTATTTTATAAACACACATGTGCTTTATATATAAATATGTCACAAAGAAAGTTATCTTAAAATAAAACTCCCATTTCTCCATCAAATTTCTTTAATACAAAAAAGCTCATAAATAAATTACATAAACAGGTCTGTACTGGCAATAAATTGAGAATAATTGACCTTGTCCTATCAAAGGATGAGTGTATCTTTAGATCCTAAGTGCTGTGAATGGTTATGAACAGATAAAGTATTGAACACAAACTAAGCACAAACAAATTAAGCACAGCAAGCACCGTGCATTTCACAGAGCATTAAATAAAGGAGGTTCACAGAAGCAGATCTCTTGATCTTTCTTATGGTGGTCTTGAGTTGTTTAATTGCTAAATGCATCATCTTTATAATATCAGACTTTGCTCCTAATATATTTACTTTCTCTTTTCCCTATTTAAGGATAATAAAGATAGTATCTTATTATCCAAAACTCACCATGTGTTATCCTGGAGCATCACTGATAAATCTCTTGGGGCTATGAATGAATCTGATTTTTTGAAAGATTGATGGAGTCTTGTTCTTTGGGGGTGTTTCCCTTTCAATGCAAGTAAAAATGGTTACCTACCTTTCCACAATGGTTGGTCTTCAGGATGTGTTGCACACATCCATTCTACTGTACATGTGTGCACATCTTGTGCACAGTTGTTGGAGAGTTTTCCTTACACCAGGGCAGTGTGAGCGCCCTTTGGTGCATTGGGCCACTGCACACAGGTATAAGGGGTCCAGCTGCCCCAAACCTGCCTCAGTTCCTTCCTTCTGGACAGAGAAGGGAAGGAGGGAGGGTCACGGAATGGACATGCAAAACACATCTTGAAGAACTGTTACAGAAAGATAGGCAACCATTTTTTCTTCTTTGAGTGATTGCACACGTCCATTCCACTGTAGGTGACTCACAAGCAGTTCAAGCTGAAGGCTGGTTTGGCAGCTACTTGAATTGTAGGGATTGTAGGACCACCTGTCTGAATCTGGCATCACCTCTAGATTGATGAGTAATGGCATAGTGGGAGATAATGTGCGGATTGAAGAGCAGGTTGATGTTCAACCTGTTCAAAATGGGCACTCAGGCCAGAAAGGCCTTGGAAGCTTCCTGTGATCCAGTAGCATAAGCCACCACTTTTGATGCACATTCCACATTCACATTATAGACTGAAATCCAGGAGGAGGTTCTCTGAGCGGAAACTGGGTGGCCCTTCACAATGTCTGAAATTGCCATGAATAGTTGCACTGATGACCTAATAAAAGGCTGAAGACCTTCTAATATCTAGCAAATGTAGTTTTTCTTCAAATCTACTTGAATGAGGCACTGTAGATATATGTGGATATAATCTGTCTAAATCTGTTAGAAATCTAATGGACATAGGGTTAGAAAAAACTGATCTGTTATCCACTGGAGGGTGGAAAGCTGAGATGGCTGCCAGGTGAATGTTGATGGAACTACCAGCAAGCCCTCGTTGTTTCAGGAAAAGGAGATGATCTAGGATATGGGGAATCAAAGCTTGGGCTTGGAGAATGTTGGTGTTTGGTCCTGCTTTGAGCAAGGGGTTGGACTAGATGACCTCCTGAGGTCCCTTCCAACCCTGATATTCTATGATGCCTCTTTGTACATACCATACAGAGAATCTCTTCCATTTTGCAAGGTACGAAGACCTGGCTGAAGGCTTTCTGCTGTTAAGGAGACTTTATTGTACTTCTTTAGAGCAAAGACTTTCCAAGGAAGTTAGCCATGTAGTATCCCTCTGTCAAGTAGAGGGCATGTAGATTGGGATGGAAAAGGTGGCCATTGTCCTGGGAGATCATGTCTGCATCTCTTGGAAACAGCGCAGGGATTTTGACAGATAGGGCTAGTATTGTCTGGTGCCAGAGCAGGAACCGGTGGTTCCAACATGCCCACTCCCAGTGCAAGATGGGAATCTTGTCCCACTGGTGCCTGTGAAACTGGTACCGACAAGTTCACTAGATCCCAAGCTGCCTTGAACACTTTGGGAGTAGACAGGACTGCCAAAGGCTCCTGACTCTGCAGTACCATGGGTTGTGTCAGTCCTGAAAGTGGTCTCAAAGGGCCATTCCTAGGTTCTGGGGTCAGAAATCCTTCTTTGCAGGGCAAGTGTGTGTGTGGGGTGTGGGGGGAGTACCTCATTTTCGAGTACCCCATAGTGTTCTTTGCTGCACCAAGTGCCTTACCTGAAGATCTCGAAGCCCCTAGCACTTTGTCCTTTGAAGACTTAAAGCCTTTTCTTCAGTATCAGTGAGGCTGGTATGCCTGAAGACTCGGATAAAGTGGGTGGAGCACTCCTGACTGACTCAGATGTGCTCGTTAGCCATTCAGAGCAGGAAGGTTCTGATGCAGGGTGAAGTGCAGACTCCATGAGCAAATATTTTAAGCCTGGTACCCTATCCTTTTTCAGCGGAACTTGAACCCTCTTCAAATGAGACATTTGTCACCTACATGGGCTTCTCCCAGTCACTTCAAGCAGCTGGGGTAGGAGGTCGCTGACTGGCATTGGCTTGCCACAGGTGTGACAGGCCTTAAAGCTAGGAGAGCACAACATGAGTGCAGTACCTAACCCTGTCCTCAGTCACTGGAGAGTGGTCAAGACTAAGAACGAGAGTATAGTTATTCTAATTGGTAACTACATACAAGAAACAGTATTTTACCCAACAGGAACTATACATACAAGAAGGCGAGGTATGATTTTTTTAAATGCAAAGATCACAGCACCAGCAACTGCCACTGGTGGTAGGAAGAAACTGGGGGAGGTGGGAATCTGGGGACAGCGGTGCCCTTTATACCTGCATGGGAAAAATACCCACAACTGTGCACACGATGCACACACACCTACAGTGGAATGAACATGTGCAATCACTCAAAGAAGAATTCTCATTTAATGCTCACGAGGAGCATTAAGGAAAGAACATACTTCTATGAGTAATGGAAATAAGGGGAGTCATTTTGTCTCTCTGAGGATGGGGTTTCATCCTCAAAAATGCCCTGGTAACCAATAATGAACTATATATTGGCAGCACTCTGAAGTGGGCACATGTTCTTCCCTTCAAAATATAATGTGCCTAAATATGTGCTGTGATGGGTTGAGTAAAGGTCAAAAAGTACATGGTTAATTTCAGATGACAGAATACCAGCTCTGAAATCAAAAAACCCTAAAATATAACTTTGCGGGCATTCATTAGCTGCCTTTTCTCTACTAATAGGCCATCTTTTTCTCATGATATTTCATATTTATGTAAAATGGAATTTCCTATGTTAACACTATAGGAGTCAGTGAAGAAATAAAATATAGTAAGATCAGCAGCCATCACTAAAATTAAGCATTTCCATTCTGACTATCTGTTTTCAGTTGTTTGTAATTCTCACCTTGCAGGCTGGGTCTGCATAGCCTCATGTGGTTGTGATAGAGGATCCAGTGCAAGGCAGGGAACTAAGCCCCAATCCTACAAACTGGTCCATATGGGCAAACCCCTATGGTCTCATGAAGCCCCCTGATTTTAGTGGGGTTCAATTAGGGTAAAAAATCCTGACCATGTTAAGCAGCTTGTATAACTGGGGCCTAAAAAAGTAATAAAGTGCAGTAAATTTTCCAGGAGCTTTGTGAATGGCCTGGATTTAGCAAGGTACTCAAACATGAAACCTCTCTCATACTTGAAGTTAGGTGTGTGTAATTAAGTATCTTGTTGAATCAGGGTGTAGATCTCCAAATAAGCCAAAAGAAAAAAAGCACCTAAACACACTTTAAGTACATCCTGAGTGAAATACTTACACATGTGCTTGACATTAAACCTCTACTTAAGAGCCACTGTGGTCCATTGGATTTAAGCACATATTTAAGTACTTTGCTGAATCAAGGCCTAAAGGAGGGTAACTACTATGCTATCTCAGAAATGTTACTTTGCCCTCAGAGTTGTCAACATGACTATTACAAAATATATTTTGTGACTGTAGATATCTGTATGACAAAAATTAGACCAACAGTGGCCCCTTTAAAATCCAAAGAAACGATCTGTAAAAAAATTCAGATTTGAAAAATTATTAGCTTGGAGCCAAACTGTGAACCCTTTGTGCACAGTTACTCAGACAAATAGATCTACAGAGTTCAGTATTTGAAAGGGTTTGCAATATTGCTGGGTCAGAGCAAATGTCACATGATGATCCACTCGTTATGTAAATTAGGTCTCAGTTTTGGATGGTTTGGGTAAAAAAATCAGTTTTACTTCAAAGAGGGGGAATCCAGTGGCGGGCGGGGAGTAAAGAAGTTTTTTTAGGATTGTTGCATGTTTGTCTGTAGTGCATTGGTAGAACACTGGCTATGTAATAACTCTACTGGACTATCCCCAATGCAAGAAAACCATGGCTACAGCACTATGATCAGCACTAACAAATTTATATATTTTTAAAAGTGAGGTTTTTTCACTCAGTGCTTTCAGAAAAAAGGGAATTAATTTTCTTAAGGGAAAAAATCTTCAGTAGCTTCAAATTTCTGATTCTCTTACTACACATGACAGAAGGATTTCTTCGGGCTAAATGCTTATTAATTTAAGAATGGAAAATTTTACAAGCTTTAGGATAGATTACTCCAGACCACAGAACAGGAATTAACACGAGAATTTACATATTATTTCAGCCAAGTAATTTCTATATCGCCTTTCCCAAAACCACTACCCCCCCCCCCTTTTTTCTTTGCATTGTAACACACACACACACACACACACACACACACACAGAGATAGACTGCTAACTCTTTTTTCAAATAACATTTACTTAATGTCATGACATTGGAGAGGAACAGGAGTCTTTCACTCTTTGTATTTTATATTGCTGTGTTTCCTGCTTTTCTGAAGCTACATAAGATCTCATTTCAGCCAAACTCTTCCCATTCCTCACAAATATAGAATAGAATAAAAATGTAAATGGAAGTGGCAGGGAATGTCTGTTCATATTATCCTGTCAGAAGGTGATCATCAAACTGTTGAAGGCTCTGACAAAATGACTGTTTTTAATCAACTGAGTGCCGATCTTGGTGAAGGATCTCAAATGATTCCAGAATGACTTCAATGGTTTTTCTCACTGTATCCCTCCTTGCCCAATAAAGACATTACTTTCAGGCTATATAATAACTCAGCATGCCAAAGGCAAAGCTTAAAGCAGGCTTGAGACAGAGGACATGGTCTGATTGAGCCATGAATTAGGTAGAAAACTGTGGCTTTTGAGATCTCAACGTGTCAGCAAAGGGATTCACTGTTCTGACAAGTAGCTGTCACTGGAGTATTTCTCATTTCTCAGGACATTCTGGATTAAATTTTCCTCTTATTTATGCAGGCAGAACTCCTATTTAAGTCAGTTGGAGTTACGCCAGCATCCCTGAGGGCAGAAATTGGCCCTGAATATATAAATGTGAAGTAAAATTCATTTGTCTCTTTAAATATTCAGGGTCAATTTTTTTTTTTTAAGATTTTTTTTAAATGTTAGCACTCACGCCCTTTTGTATATTTTTTTACCTTCAGTCTCCCTGCATAGTAATGGTCACTCCAATGAGCGATTGGCCTATGGTAAAATTATGCCACTTTCACGACAGCTATCATCTGTAGGAAAATTGTATCCCAAGGAACATAAGGAAAAGGGATTAGACAGGGTTTTGGAAACCTGCTCTGAAGAACTGCTTAACATCAGCAAGAAGGCCCATCTTTCTTTGTCACCCAGGTATATTATTATTAATATAATTATATTATATAATTAATATTATTTCTTTGTTGCCCAGGCATATCCATCTCTAGCTGTAATAGGTGCATCTTTTATATATTAAATATATAATATATAATTTATTAATAATATCAAAAAATAAACCATGTCGCAAACACTATGACAGAGGAGTCTACTGTGTATGGAAACAATGGGGGACAAATGGTTAAAGAGTTAAGTGATAGGAAATTATAATTTTATCACATTTTACAGAAAAATGTGTCCATTTAGGAGCCTACATTGCAATGTAAGCCCAGGGTTAGTGGGATTTGAGTCAGATAACCCTGGGTTAGCACGCCCAGTGCTTGAGCGTCTACAGTGATTATCAATCCTTGGTTAAGAATTTTCTCACCCAGGCTTCCTTGAACCTGAGGCTCTGGTATCCACCCCACAGCACACAGGCCAGTGTCAACACAATAGAATTCCAGACTCCCCAGTGCCCTCCCAAAATGTGGCTGCTCTAGCCCTTTGACCATGGTGCACTGTGGGAAAATTTGAGTGTCCAGCCTGCACATTACAGGAAGTTTGAACAGCCTGCCAACACATCCTACCAACCAGTCATTTTGATCTGTGCACTCCTAGCAACTGGAGCCAGCAGTATGAAGGAGGCACCTTTTGAAGGGCTTCTCTTGCTGGAGCTTTCACTTCTATGTCAGGAGAGAGACAAAGCTTCCGTGAGAAATTGCATGAGACATTTCGGTGGTATTCCGTGAGACATTTCGGTGGTGTTTTCTGACCCACTGAAGGCACCTGACAGAGCTTATGATGGTGTAGGAAGAGGAGGACATGGACACAGTAGGCTCAAACTGGCTGTTGCTGCTCATGACACTCGGTATAGCCACTGATGCCCCCTACATAGATTGGCACTTCTGATGCAGTGCCACAAACAAAGACTCATAGGATCACATCATCCAGACCTGAGATGACCAGCAGTGGGTCCAGAACTTTCCAGACTGCTACAGATCCATTGCCAACCTGTTTGGTGTTGGAAAGTTGACTAGGGTAAAGTGGTGGCAGAGGTTACTGAGGCAATCAGGTGTAATTACTGAAGTAACTGCTGGCTTTGAGAGACTGGGGTTTCAAACTGTGCCTGGGACTCGTGCCCACATTGTGCTGTCCTCAAGGAGCAGATGAGTACATAAACTGCAGAGGGTACTACTCTGTTGTTCTGCAGGCCTTCGTGGACCACAGAGGTCAATTTATGAATGTCAATGTGGGTTGCACTTGAAAAGTTCATGATGCCAAGGTTTTTCATTGATCAGGCGTCTACAGGAGTTCCTGTCCCTACTGTTATTCTGTGCAACCCTTTTGCTTTGACTGATGAAACCATACCCTGATTTCAGAGGCCCTGGCCAAAGATGATTTCATTATGCTCTCAGCAGAGAGCATAATAAAATTCCCGACTGAATTCCCATGGGAGATGTCTACAGACCCATTTGGATTTCAGTGTTATCAGTGCAGTCCACATCACTCTGGATTGCTGTGTGCTTCACAATCTTTGTGAGGTCAGAGGTAAGCCATTTTCTCCTGGATGGGCATATTGCACTGTTGAAGAGCTGAACCAGTTCACTCAGCCAAAAGATGCACCTTGTATAGCTAGAGCTGGGTATACCTCGGTGACAAAGTCAGGGCTGTCTTCTGCTACCACTTTATGAGCTGAGATGGCCCAGTGTAAAAGAGGAAACAGTATCTTTAAATATGTGTTTGGTGGAGGAGGAAGGAGCTGATTGCTTGTGGGAAGTTTCAGTGCTTGGCAGGGGCTGATTGCCCACAATGGACTTGCGATTGATCAGACACCTTAAAAAATGAGGGGTGGGGAGCTGATTCCCAGTAAGTTTGATTTATGGAAGTGATTGATGTACGGATTGATGTAGCTATCTGTATTGAGGAACAATGTGCATTTACTAATTCCCAATTTTCCCTATCATGTATTTGCCATTATTATTTTAAATACACATTTTGTGAGTGATAACAGTAAACTTTCTTGATAAAATAATCATGTAATAAAAAATACAACATTCATCTATTGCCAAGCAGGCCAGCTGCCATTACAACACAAAAACACCAGTAACAACAAAACCTTTTAAAAAAAGTATGTACAAGTTCAAACAATGAAGATAGAAACCAGCTACTGCTGCATGTCCCTTGGCCCCATGTTCTTCTTTCCCTTCTTTACAAATTGGCCACATACTTACTGCCAGGAAATGGGGGTGTATTGCTGGGGGAGGGGATCAGTATGGAGGACTGTATGGGGCAAAGTTTCCCTGCCCAGCCACTCATGGAGTCCAACTGCATGGGTCACCCAGTCATGGAGTTTCCCAAGCTGTTGCAGGAACACACCCCAGGGTACCGCATAGAGGACTCAGTCTGTGGAGTAGATGATGCCACAGAAGATGGTACTCTGGTGGCCGTTAGTGATAGCAGCTGCTCAAAGAGTTTGTTCTGCTGAGCTCTGTTCTCCTTCCTTAGCTGCCAGGAACTGCAAAGCAAATGCTGAAATCCCATTCTCATGCTGTATAGCCAGCCTGAGCCTTGCCTCTGTCCTCTTGCCATGCCTTTCCTCTTTGGCATTGGACCTTCTTGTTGGCCCTCTCCAGAACTTCAACCATAAGTTGGTCATGGAAATGCCTCCTCTTAGAATGGTCCATGAAGGTTCGTTGGCCCAGGCTTCTGCTGAAGTGTGAGTGAACTGTGGAGGCTGAGGGGCTGGAACAGGACAAGACACAGGGGGTTATTGTCTGAACTAGCTTGTGGAATTCCAATAACAAAATGATACTTTTCCAAGTTGAACTACAACATATTGTGAGAGGGATGCATCAGACCATGGAAACTCCCTGGACACAACCACATTAATTGCAGCAAAAGAAGTTGTAGGCAGGGTGGGGGGCACTTGGCGTCCATGCTACAAAAGGTGTTTCTCATTTTAATACTTCCACATTTTGGAGGACATAATTTTTGTGATGCTCGTTTGGCAAAGGGAGATGTCATTCCAAGCCACGGTGGGAGACCAGCAGTGTATGCAACCAATGTGTTCAAATGTATAGTGACTGAACAGCACACTTCTGAGTGGCATGGACTGGTCAGCTACCAAGGTGCCGCTAGAAAATACACCATTCCCAGATCTGGACTATCTGTCTGGATTTTCTGCTGCAGGAAAAGGTTGCAGCTATCAGCACCCAGGACTGGGTGAGAATTCAGGAGGAAATCAACAGGATGCTACATTAGCTTCCACGCAGCTTAGCCTGTTTAGACTGCACATCCACACACAGAACACCACAGCCATACTGTCCCGCTCACCCCACATTCTGGCACATTTCTGGACAAAATTTCAAACTCCAGTCAGATTTGGGACAAATGATTTTGTCACGTATGAACTACATTTAACTGAACGGGACTAGATTTATAAATGGAGCATGTTTTCCTCTTCCCCCCCGACAGTTCACTGTTTCCATGAGGCTCATTGCACCACTGAGCAGTTACAGAGTGGCGTATTGAGAGGCATGGCAATGTCAGGTTATTATATTTAATACACTGGAATGCCCTAGAAATAATTTGCCCCTTTCCAATAAAAATTCACTTTCAAGGCACTTTTATGGTTTGCATTCCCCAGTCGCCATTTTGAAATTCACGTGATGGGCGTGGGCAGGACTGGGGAGACACCAAGGTGCTGACATACAGTCTGCCATTGGTGGATACAAGCTGCTGGTTAGGGCTTCTAATAATTTTTGCATTAGTCCACAGAGTGGGAGTCCCACTCATTCCTATATTATTAAACATTAAAATGAAGCCAGAAACTTACCAGGCTCTGATATGTCTTCTGTTCCTTCCTTGTTTCCTGCAGTCTCCACGACAAGCTGTTCTTTGGGCAGGCAGCGGGGAGAATGTGACTTAAAAAAGCTCCTCCAAATACAGTCCCAGGCTGTGCTGCTGCTGTTGCTGGTCCTGCGACAAAGCCTCCTCTGGGACCAGTTTCAGCAACAGTGTCACTTTGCTGGCATCACTCTGCCCACTGATGGCTTCCATCAGTCCCCATGCTGGATTCTAGGAACAGCAAGTTGCCATCCCAGCTGACCAAGTCATCGTGCACCATTCCATGCTTGGCACACTACCTATCACCCGGTCAAATTCCTTATAAAATGGGAATATCTTCAGCGAATTGCCTGAGTTGCAATTCTGGTTCCTGGCTTTCCTGTACTCTGTCTTGAGTAGGGTGACCAGACAGCAAATGTGAAAAATCAGGACAGGGGGTGGGGAGTAATAAAAGCCTATATAAGAAAAAGATTATAAAATTGGGACTGTTCCTATAAAATCAGGATATCTGGTTGCTCTAGTCTTGAGCACTTAATCTGCTCCCTGCACTGGTCACCAGTCTGATAAATTTCCAAAGTTGCCAGCTTCTTCACTATTTGGTGTTCTCACTAAAGTCCAGGTTTTGCTGGCTTTGCACCACAGATTCACCATAATCTGGCTGTGCGCCTGCAACCATGAAGCAGCGTGCTTTGCAAAGGACTTCTGTCAGTCTGCATTGCAAAGACAGAAGGTTCTCGGAAGGTGTATGCAGCTCACAGTCAGAAAACAATGGAAGGGTTAAAAGCTGACTAGTCAAGCTGCCGCACTACAAGAGAGGCTGCTACCATTTCCCTGGATGTGACTGGCAATTCTTGGGATACAGATGGAAAAGGAACCTGGCCCATTACTCTGATCCTTGCTTCCCCCATGTACTAACTCACTCATTGCCTTTTGTACTAATTTAGATTGTAAATTCTTCAGGACAGGGATTGTCTCCCAGTCTCTGTTTATACAGTGTGTAGCAAAACAGGATTGCACCCTCTGGGTGTTACTGGAAAAAAAAATAATGCCACATGGACGATGCTCGCCTCCTTCTGCAAATTCTGGGCCTAGTTCACACAATGTAGTGCACATTTTCTTCCCTTGGTGTTGCAGATGGGAGGGGAACATTTGGCCTTTACTTAAAGAGATCCTGATTTTGTATTACACAGGAGAATTGCATTTCACCACATATGCAGCCGGTTCACATAAAAATCAGTATCAGGACTTCTCAGAAGAGGGGGTTCTACGCCCTTCTCTAAAGTGAAGTTATAAGGAAGGTGTCAAATTAAACAAAATTTTCTTCTTACAGTGGAAAAAAATGCTTTTTGGCATGAGGGCTACAGTATCCTGCACCAACCCTGGACTCTTGTACAACTTCACCTGCTAGAAATAGATCAAATCAGCAACTTGTCTGAATTTCTCTTTATAATACCATGGCAGAAAAAACCAACCACATCCACACACCCCTTGTAGGGAGCAGCAGAAGAAAGAAAAATCAACTTCAGGACATATCTCTTGATTATTGTTGATTAACTAATTAAAATGCAATAGAGCAGAAAAAGTGCACAGATGATGTGTAGGATGTAATGTAAAGAGCAATCAAGGTCACTGCGTGGGGCTGAGCAGTTATGAAATGGCAGTATCTAATTCTGCAAACTTGGAAGAGGTACTGCATAATGTAAACATTATTGCTTTGCACACTTTAATGAAAACTGGCTGTCTTTGGGCTGAATAGCAGGCACACCTATTGTGAGTAAAACACAATAAGGAAAAAATGCACTGCATTAAAAAACTAATCACCTCATTAGCAGAGGCTAAAACAACCCCCCTGTTACAAGTTACTATGATACCATGAAGTAACAGGATGACAGGTGTTGTATTACAATTTTATAATGGAATGAACTTGCTTTTACACAGACAAAACTCACATATTTCCTTTGATATTACAGCAGACACCTGCAACTTGTTAATATAAGGACCTTTATTAAGCAAATGTAAATTTGATAATGTCTGTAGATTTATAAAACCCTATTTACTTGTTCTGTAATTTGGAATAAATGGATCTGGAATCCTATAACTATTCTTTCCTAGAAAATGAAAACATAATGATCACATATCTCATATGAATATGCCTTCAGATACTGCTGTGCTACAAATCAATGCGCACTTTACCCCTCTACTTAGGGCTAAAAAAGTTTAGAGATTTTTAGTCCTTAGATGTCATGCACTTCCAAAGCATATGTCTTTGTACCACTAACCTGCCAGCTAGCTTTCCATCGCAGCCCTTTTATCCAGTCTTTTTCCAAGTCCTTATTCTCTCTCGTGGATGTTTCATCCATAGCTGATGTAGCTTGCGCAAATTCGATTGGCCACTGGCTCTTATACTATCTTTGTATGCCTCTACCAAGGCAGCAGCAAGTGCAGTTCAGAGGCAGACTGTCATGAAGAAAATGTCACACCACGGATGGGGGGTTTGGACATGAAGAACCCACGTGTGAAAAGATTTGAAAAAGTGTGACTTTGCTCTGACACGTGCCACCTGCTCCAGTGACTGCATAGCTATAGCCAGGGGGTTCACAATGCAACATCATGAAAAAGCTTTGGTAAAATAGCCCTAATTAGATGTCAAGTGTGTTAGGATTTGTGGTGATAATGAAAATATTTTCACACACACCCCAAAAAATATTATTTCACATACTGTCCTATTGCTTGTTTGTGTCATTGCAATTAAGATTATATCCCTGGAGTGGATTCACACACAGACTAGACAACCAGCTTCACAGTCCGGTTTTAAAAATATGTAGATCTTTCAGTGCATCTTCATGAATTACTCAGTAGCCAATAAACATGAATAATAATACGGGCAATTTTTATAGAAATGGGCTCATTACTATAGTGGCTGCTGAGCCATTTCAGACACCAGATTCAGCAATGCAGAAACAGGTACTGTCAGACACACGCATTTCTACCCAGCAGCAGAAAAATTAGTCCCTATCTAAAACATCTCAATTAAATTCACTTGAGCCTTCTCTTTCCACATTGTGCCCGAAGATGCCCATCACAGACTCTACATGGCAGATATGTTCTCGAGACTTTCTTTATGACATTATTCATCACTCCCTGACCTAGCAGGAATGTCCCTCAGCCTACATACTAACTCCCCAGAGCAGAACCTGACATTTGTGCCACACTGCAAAAAATTAGGAGCACTGGTTTCCTACTGTATTATTTTGTTCACTAGAGACCAGCTGAGATCACCAAAATCACTGCAATTAGAAAATCAAAGTAGATTTGAATGATTGTAGGTGAAAATTAAATGATGGGTCCTCTGAACTATTCAACCTAAAACAAGCCAAAGACTAATTTAGCTTTTAGACCAGCTTGTTATAATTAAAGGGACACAGTCATGTTTAAAATTATATATACGTAAAGAAACAAACATCTAAGTGTTAAAAACATTTGAGATTATTAAAACCAAAAGAATTTTTTAAATCCTATTTATGTACTTTTACCAGTCATAGCATTTGTTTGCTCTTCTTATTGCACTCGGTGGGGACAATGAAAATAGACAAGTTGGCTTCATTTTTGTTTATCATCGTTTTCATTTTGGGACTGTTAGACATTCCTGCAGTGCTATAAAGTGTGGACTGTTAACTCTGCACAAAGGTGTTTAAAAAAAATCAAGGGAAGTGGTTTTTATTTGTATTTATTTTGTGGAAATATGTCTACTGCTCTCAGGTTGTACAAATATTTGTTTTCACAAATCCTTACCTTTGGACTTCACACAACCTGACAATGGTCTAATACAAACCTGAATCTGACATTTTACGTTCAGGGCAGACCTACACATACATCATGCATCTACAGTACAATTTTACTCTTCAGCTCAGAAATTTTGTTAATGTTGCTAAAGTTATCAAAAGATTTTTGTGTGGACTATAAAGCAATATTCTTTGCAATATTCAGCATTCAGTTTGACTTTAGAACTCATGTTACATAACAAGAGCAAACGTGAACACCAGATTCTATTACACACACGGATATTTTATTTTTAGATCAAGAGAGCATGAGGTAAACCAATACGAACACAGGAAGTATTCAGATGCTTTCATAGACAGAAAGAGACATCAGGCAAGCAACTAAAGAGATGGAAAGGAACTTTTCTTTAAGAAAGTATTTATTGAAATTCCTTCTTCTTGGGAATGAATAAATTTGCCATTAATAAAAACTGGAAGCACCAACTAATTGTGGTTTCAACACACTTGCGAGAATGCTGACCTCTCTTGCCTTCTCCCCATATTCAGTGTTCTGAGCCCAGCAATGTCCAGTGTGGTATAGTATAGTAATCAATAACAAATGAATGCTTTGAACTATATTTGTGTGGTAACAATAGGCCACTTGCCAATGCAACTGACAAATCATATGATTCAGTGTCTGGTGAGAACAAAACATACCAAAAAAAAATAAATCATCACAAAACAAGCTCTCTTTTAAGAGTGCTATAGTTTGCAAAGGACAGAATCTAGGCAGCAGATGGTATGATTTTGGAGGGATAAGAAAAATAAAAGGAATTCTTGTCTCACTCTTAATATGGCAAAGACAGATGCAAACCAGCATGCTGACATAGCTTTATCGGGCAAAGAGCGTAATTCTACATCAGACAGGATACCTGATAGAAAAGACTTAGTTGTAATTGTAAATATTTGCAATGCTGCAAACCAAAGCTATGCTGGACTTCAATTAATTATTATTTCATGACTTTAGCTTGTCTTTTTTACAATCATGAAACAGCACAAATTGTGTATGAACTGCAGGAATATGAAGACATTTACTGATGGAAATCAAGCAACTTTTTTCATCCATGGTGTCTGAATTACGTTGATGTGTTAAAGCCAGAGGCAAAGAAAACATAATAAAAACAATATAGAGATGAAAACTTCAATTTTTCCCTACATAATAATCTGTCACTTATTTACTAAGAATCAAATCTAACTCTACACAGTTAAAAAAGTTCCATACGTCATTCTTCATAAACCAGTATTCTACTCAGATATATCTTGCTTGCAGTTCATACAATATACTTGATTTTACACTGCTCTAGACAAAAAATCTCTAGATATTACAGCTCACAGTCTAAAAGGTTTTAGTAGCAATTCAATCACCACTAGAGAGAAAAATACATGTGTGAAAACAGATTTATCAATACACGGTAAACGGGATGCTTCCAAGGTCTGTTCCAAAAACTGACTTGGGCCATAAACATGCAGTAAAAGTTTCTGTTTTTTTAAATATCTCCACAGTTTGTTATTGTGATACCACATACTGGCAGCAGTGTAAAGAAACACACATGTTTAAGCATGGGATGTAATTTTAGCAGCTAAAAACTGAATTCCCAGAGTCAGATTTTCAAAACATTATAGAAACAGTGAGAGATACTGTTGCTGGATTCTCAGACTCTGTGCAATTTGTATATACCTTTCCAGCTATACACAGTGGCATTAAACATGTCAAATGTGGCCAATGGAGGACTTACCTTGTCTAGGGGAACCCTCTGACAGTTTAGAGCTGCTGTATCACCTACTGTGCCATCCCCTCCCACCGCTCCCAATGTAGGGTTAGTGGTTAGGTAGGAGACAGGATATTCCTGTATCCCAATGACATCAGCTGCTCAAAAGGCCCTTTGGGGATATTAGCAGCTGGTATAGAATATAGAAACTCTGAATCTACTCTACTTTATGCTGGGTATCATAGTAGGCAAACTGCTGTGGGATGCGGTACGGGATGCTGAGGGAATGCAAAGCTGGGTTAAAACAAAACCAAACCTCTTTTCCTCCCCCTTCACTTGCACACAAGCTGTGATGAGGACATGTTGGACACAGCCCAGGATACGGCCGATAATCTCTTTACATGCTCCTTCCAAGCCCCTTTGCTCTGCCAATAGTGTCAGGCACAACATCCCCTTCATTTCCTCCTCCCATTGCCCAACTTTGTATCTTGTTCCACATTATCCCCATTAGAAACAGAATAACTGCTCAAGGTCGGCATGTCAAGCCAGCACCTGCTACTCATTTAAATACCTCCTAAAGATTCCATTTTTCTGCCATGCCCATAAGCCACATCATATGCCTTCTGAACCTCAGCGTTAGAAAAGAAGATCATGAGATCCTGGAAAGCAAAGCTCAACACTTACATTCTCCCTGAGGGGTCTTCCCAATGCACCTTTTCTTGTGTGTTTTGGTTTCTAGATGGAAAGCTACACATGGCATGGAATGATTTCTATTTGTGTCCTGAATAATGCCAAGCTAACAGTTGTGCTTAATATAACAACAACAATAATAATCCTCCCTTCTTTTGTTCTTCACAAGACACAGAAGATCCCTGTAATGTAATCAACTTATACAGGGACAGAGGAATAAAATTGACAGAGATCTACGATACAGCCCCAGATCAAGATGGTGAAACATGTAGGATAAAATTTTCAAAAAGCATCTTAGTGACTTAGGAGCCTAAATGCATTGACTTTCCAAAATCCTAAATCACCTTAAAATGTGTCTTAGGCTCCTCAACCACATAGGTACTTTGGAATAATTTTACCCAAAGACAGGCCACTTCCTCATATGAGAGATGAGTTACAATCCTGCAGAAGTAACTGCAACCCTTGGTCAGTGGACAGTATGGCAGTTCAACACTGTTTAGACATATTTGCCATTTTATAAGTATTGCAGCGTGTGTAATGCACATTGATTATATATGGACTATCAGTAAATAAAGTTGCCATCAGAGTATAATCGTGTCTGAAATTCAAAAGGTTGAATCAGAGATCCATTTCTTCTTGCCTTAACTTAAGTGTTCTTTGACTACATGATAAGCTTTTTCTTTCCTGCTAGTAAATAATCAGGATGGAGTTTCTTTATCTTGCCACTTATGGGCTTCTGACTGAGAGAATTCCTCATTTGTTAGTGCCAGATTGTCATTTCTTTTGAGAGCAGCCACAAGATCTTAGCAGATTGATATATATGGCTGTTGTATTTATTAGTTTAAAAAGAGCAGCAAATGACAAGTGAATAAAGCACTTCTTTGGACATTTTGACTACAGATTTTGTATAAGTCAATACTGAGTGCTATAAAATGTCAAAATATCAAATGAGGAGAAAAGGATCAACAGATATCCTATGAATTATATGAGTGATGAATACTGGTCACCAATCAAAATAAATTAAGCCACAAAAAACTATGTTAAAGTAACATCCACCATCTGACTTATCACCACAAGAGAAGGTGATTTAGAATTAAGGCTGAGACTCCTGCCTAGCTTACATCATGGGGGTAGGGAGTGAGAAGAGGAGGAGAATCATTAAAACATTCCAAAATGAGTTAAGAATGAAGTGCTGACCAAGCAATTTTAAATTTCACTCCAAATTCCCTTGATTTTCTTGACTGGAATCAAAAGGGCAGGGATCATTTTTTGTTGTGTTCGGACTGCGCCTACTGCAATGGGACCCTGATTTGTGCCCCTAACTATTACTACAATACAAACAGTAACACCATCATATATAATTCCCTGTTTGTT
Organism: Dermatemys mawii; assembly: GCA_007922305.1. NCBI lineage: Eukaryota > Metazoa > Chordata > Testudines > Dermatemydidae > Dermatemys > Dermatemys mawii. The sequence continues at coordinate 26,684,700 of ML677326.1, forward strand.
TATCTAAGGATTCATTAACATAAAGACTGTATATTCAAAAGTTCTTATGACCTCGTTAGGAACCAGCATGAAGTAATGCATCAAGAGGTCAGATAAGTATGCTAATATTTTGCCTTTAGCTACCGTGTAGTTTTGGATCTCTACCAACCATGGCCTGACAAATCAGCTAAGTTCCAACTCAGCCACTTAGCCACCTGACCCAGAATTTCTCAGTACAATCAGAATTCTCAGAGTTAAAAAAAGAAAAAGCACAAAAACAAACAAAAAAGCTTGCTGGGGGGGCAGGTTGCAGCAAGTGTAAATCAGCAGAGCAGATAAGCATATTTTGTTGTCTCAAGAGATGCCAGTATAAGAAAGCATTTTTACATATAACATATACACACACACAAAATGTTCACTTACCATCATCCTTCTTTTATCTGTTTTCCATTGACTAACATGCACTCAGAGCATGGTAAAAGCATTACTCTATTACGTTTATTTTATTTCTCCCATTCTTTAAGACCAACATAGGACTTACAGATAAGCCAAGGAGTTCATAATGTTTAGCTAAATCATTGGCCTCAATTATCAGTTCAGAAAAGGGACATAGGCATCACTGTGGACAGATCAATGAAGCCCGCTGCTTAATGCACAGCTGTGATCAGACAAGATGTTAGGATGCATAAGGAATGGGAAGGAGAATAATACGGAAAATAAAATAATGCCACTATGTAAATCAATGATGTATCCTGATCTGAATGCCATGTACAGTACTGGTCATTTCAAAAAGGATATTTCAAAGCTAAAAGGGGTTCAGAAAAGGGTGATGAGAATGACTAAAGGTATGGAAAATCTCTACTGGAAGAGAGAATGAAAAGATCAGGACTGTTTATCTTAGAAAGAAAGAGAGGACATGATAAAATTATGTAAAAAAGTGATTGTTTAAGAGACAGTGGTCAGAAGTTTTTGTTCTCCCTGTCTCATAACAAGACCCAGGGAACATACAATGAAATGGCAAATTCAAAACTGATAAAAACAAATGTTTTTCCACAAAACATATAATCAGACTGTGGAACCCACTGACACAGGGAGTCACTGTGGCTAAGTATTTAGCAAGTTTCAAAAGAAGTGGATATTTATAATGATACAAGAATATCTACACTTACAACAATTAATGCTAACAAAAATTCTGGCAGAGGTATTGATATTCATTCTTCATGGATTAAACCAATCTACTCATGGCCCCTTGACTCCCACTTAGAATAGACAGTGGGAGATGTAATCTCTCCCACACTTGCACCAGAGCGAACCATCCCTGACATCAGCTGGCACTTAGTTGTTGCCTCGCTTATTAATGAATCAGAGGCTGGGCTGGGGATGCTGGGAAGCCTGAGAGCACCCAGTACTGCAGTTACATCTCCTGCCAGAGTTCCTCCTGTGATTCCACAGAAGCACATTTTCTGAAAGCTTGGCAGAGCTGTCAAAGATGTACAGCGTATGCTTAACATACAGCTGTGATCAAACAAGATGCTAGGATGCATAAGGAATGAGATGGAGAATACAACTACTGCACCGGGACCACTGCTTCTGAATCTGAGCAGTGCCCTGAGATAGGCCCAGGGCCTTACTCCCAGTTTGCCCCTCTCCAACCACTTTCAGAAGAATAGCACTACTGTCGATACCATTCAGGAGCAGAACTAATGCTCCCCAACAAGATGATGTTGGCTTGATGCACCCAGCTTTCAATCCCCTGCCACACCCATGTGGACGGGTGGGGCTGGACGCAAACTAGTTCATATCATTGACTGGAACCAGTTTCTTCATTCTAAAGGACCTAAAGGCTATGGGGGCATGCTTTTGAGGACGATCTCCTCAACAGCTGGAACAAGTAATCTGTTTTGCTCATAGGGGCGCCGGTTTGGTTTGGTTTGAAGAAACTTTCGATCCTTTATTGTAAGAAGCCTTCATGAAGTAAACTGAACTGAAAAACTGTGCCTGCTCACTGTTGTTGTCTGCTGTTTCAGACAGTGTCCTGAATATATTGTCTGTAATATGCTTGTGCTCCAGTTTCATTGTATTACTTCTAGCCTCTGGGACTTTCATGAAAATAATAAATCCCTACATAACTTGCAACTTAATTAGTTAAAAAATAAGGATACTGCTCCCAAATGATCATTAACTGGGTCCCCCCCTCAAAAAAACTATTTGAGGTAGAGTGGATCAGTACAAAGTTCATAGTTACGTTAAAATTCAGCCCTCCTACACAAAGCTTGAGTAACCAGACTTTGCACAGGGCACTACATTTCTACACAACACTGGCCAATGCCTCTCTTTTGCAGCTACTGCTAGTCCACACCTCATTGTACAGATTTTGGGCTGCTACATTCACACAGAAATGGAGCTAGTAGCTCCTATCCTTAATGTCCTTGAAACTTCCCTTCTGCATTGGCTAATTCAGAGCCAGCACAAATATGTGCCACTTCCCTCAGGCTACCTTGTGCTGAGGTTTGCACATCAGTGAAGCAGATCTTCCACTGGGTGTAAATGAGTGTAGGTCCCTCCAACGCAAATATGATGCACAGGGAGTGCACACAGGAGTGAAAATAACTACAGGCGCTTACCAGTATGGAGCTGGGCTGGGGCTGGCTCTGACTCCCAGAAGGGGCGGGGCATCGGGAGGAAGGGGCAGGGCATTGGGCAGAAGGGGCGGGGCTGTCACAGCAAAGGACCGTCCTTCAAGCACTGCCGCGGCAGCGCTTTAACGTCCCTGCCCCTTTTGCCTCCCCTGTTGGGGGTCCCACTGGTAGGGTCTGTACTGGCAGGGCCCCCGACAAGGGAGGCAAAAGGGGCAAGGACATTAAAGTGCTGCCGCGGCAGCGCTTTGATGTGGGGTGAATAGGGGCCCGTATGGATTCTTGCTGGTACACCATACCAGCCCATACTAGCCCACTTTCACCCTTGAGTGCAGACATACTTTGCATAGCTCTCTCCACAAGGCTTTAGTGATGGGGAGGGCCAGAGACAAGGGACTTTGGAATGCTGGTGAATTTCACTCTTTGATCCTGATCCTGCAAACACATACTTGCATAACTCTAGGCATGTGAGTAGTTCCACTTCAGGATTGGGGCCTACTGTACAACTATTAATATTCTGGTTACTTTCTTATCACCTGAGCCATTTAAAACTAAACTAGGAGCACGCCTGCACTGGTGCATGGTGTTTCTAGATGGGCCACCACAACCAGGCTGTATTAACCCATCACTACTCTCTGGTTGAGGGAAATGTATACTTCTCCTTCCCCAGTACAGCAGGGAGTCTGTAGGGGAGGGAGAAGAGGTTGAAGAGCCATTTTACCCTGCACTTACCCCACAGCGGAAACACCCGTCTTGCGGGGTTGGCCCAGCTCCCTGCTCCAGGTGCTGTGACTCCATGAGAGAGATCACAATGCCACTCATTCACTCAAATTTGGACTGGTTACCTCTCTGTTATGATGGAGGGATGGCCAGGCCAAACACGAATGGCATTATGACATCATCTGCCAGGTCGCAATGCCCAGAGTGGAGAGCCAGGACTAGCTCCGTGGGACAGAAGTCCAGGTGAAGGATACATATATACAATGGTACGTTGCAAAAAAAAATAGATAAAATATAGCTGTTGCCTCACTAAGAAGTTTGGGAACCGCTGGAATAGAAGGCCTAAAAGGTCTTTTTCACCTTTGATTTTATGGTTCTATACAAATTAGAGCAACTGAAAGGTGGGATTTGCTTATAACGTGGGAAAAGAAAAAAAAAAGTCTCTTTACTTTTTCCTTCCCAGGGTATAATTGTAGGTCACATCAGGACAGAAAGTAGAGAATGTGTGCTGAAAGTCCTATGAAAAACCACCAGTTATGAAGTGACTTCCCCAATACAACTTTAGATAGTTATTGCTGTTCTATGGAGAGTTAACAAGGCTGGTGTCTGGAATAACAAGGAAATAACCAGCAGCTTTACTTATCCATGCGACAGGTTCGATATACAGGGCCCAATACCAAGTTTGACACACAGTGGGTGCAAGGCCCAGCCACAGCCTGGCAGGTTGTCCAGGCTCTCCATCCACAGAATGCTAGTTTCCAACTGAGAAAGTAGTTACTATTGTAGGGTCCTACCTAAGACCCAGCCCTTCCACTGAAGGAAGAGATTCCCACACATGCTGACAGTAGCCATAGGGCTTGGTAGATTGGCCAGGATATTTCCATTAAATGCTTTTCCAACAGAAAATGCAGGTTCCCTAAAAGTGACCTTTTCTATAGGAACATACAAATTTTGCCGGTGTTAACTATTAATTATTATAAGAACTTTCAGGTGGGAAAATGGAAACAAAATATTTCATTTTGGGCTGGGTCGACACAAGTCACAAAATTTCAGTCCGTCATTTCAGAGCACCTCATTAGTCTGTGTCTCCCTGAGTTGCCACAATGGCTCATGGGAATTGTATTTAGGTGCCTTATGCCCCCACTTTCCTCTCTGACTACCAGGCTGAATTTCAAATATTGTTATTGATAGGACTCTTGCTACTCTTTGAAATAAAATGAATGAAGGAAAATAAATGTTGTTTGACCCCATCTCAGTAATCTTTTATTTGACAAACAAGCCAATCCACACAGTTTAAAAAGCTGAACTTTGTAAGGTCCTGAATTGTTATTTTTAACTTCCCACTTATAAACGGTAAGTATCTCTTGCAGCATTTAAATGGAAACACTCCCTCTAACTCTGTCACTTATTACCCTGCTTTTATTTAGGCATATGGTAAAAAGCAGGCATTCTTACAAACTAATAATCATTAGTTTAGCCACATGATCAGTGCTGAAGTGGAGGAGAGATTCCAAATGTCTTTAGTTTAAATTCTCACAAATCATCACGGACACTTGAGCAACAAATCGTCCGCTCCATCTCCCATGTTAGAGGATTACTAACACTAACAATGCACAGTAGAGAAGATGGGGAAATGGTATGAATCTTTAAAGTAATATATTGCATCAAATCCTGAATCAAGTTTGCTAGTGACAGATGGAAGCTCTGTTTGCTCCTTTTATATTGTGCTAGAAGTGAGCATCATTTAGGGAAAACGAAAGAATGAAATAATCACATTCATTGTCATTTTCTCTCTCAATTCCCCCCTTAAAGTCAAACAGGAATTAAATCTGCCTGCCTTTCTTTGAGAAGCAGATCTCCCCACAAGCACTGCCAGTCAATCTGCATGCTACCCCGGTGCTCAATATGACAATTCTGGTGGAAACGTCAAGGTGTGCCAGCAGTTTGTCTACACTTGATGCTGGCTGTTTTTTTAAGTTGGGTTATAAATACCCTGAAAATGTATAGAAAATAAAAATCAGGTTTTGCCCATCTTTACCCCCAAAATCAGGACATACAAGCCAACACTGAGGCAGACTTCAGACTAGCCGTGCTCTGGTGTGTGCTTACATCACTCACCCTTATAGAGCTATGCTCCCTCTGGCACAAAGAAACTCTTTGCCATCACAGAGGTATTTGGCTTGATGGTTGAAAGCTTTCCTAGGTCCAGTGGTGTTATGGGCCAGGCTCATTTTCAATGCAAGATTTATAAAAAGAGGTAAATCTTCATTATTACTTTTGACATGCACTACAGTTACATAAACACCCTATAACTATTATTATTTAAAGCCCTTGAAACTGTGTGTTGAGCAAGTCTCACAGTGTGTTACAAACGTTGAACAATGTAGCCTAACATTTTCCATGTGAGACAAGTAAGTAGCATTATTCCCAATTGACAGATGGTGAAAGTGAGGCTCAAATATTTAGGGAAGGGGGTGATTCAACACCCCATGGCAGTCAATGGAAAAACTCCCACTGGGACTGGAATGAGCCCTAAGTGATTTGTCCACAGTCAGATAGGAGTTCTAGGCACAACCGGAGAGAAAACTCAAATCTTGCCACAGAATCCATGTTTTAACCACAAGACCTTCCTTCTCCATCTTTATGTTACAATGCTGTATATGTACAAATCCTGTTCCTTCTCCAAAGTCACAGAAGGCCGGGAAGACAGAGCTGACATGTGGCAAGAGGTCTGCAGAGAGGCGCTGCACCTTTGCACAACATGGAGCTCTGTTCCACACAGGCTCTGGGAGACTAGTGTGCAGTGTGGTTTTAAGACTAGTGCTAGTTGCAGTGTACAGGAATAGGGCAGTACCCCTTTGAATAATTTGCAAGCCCTCTAATCACACTCACCCACGTTCTATGTTTAGAAGCTACCAGAAACCAACAGCATGTGTGTCATTAGGCTTTGCGTGTTGTGTGTATGTTTAGTCGACAGGGTTATTAAGGACCCAGCCATGCCCAAGTTGTTTCTTTGCATTATTTTGTCCTATAAGGAACTTCTCCTGGGGGAATTCCGAGCCACTGTGCAATACAGAATTTTTCAGAAATTAATGTTGTGCGTGCAGAATTTCTTTTTTCCCTCCACAGAAATGGGCTGCAGAACTGTTGGCCTTCACTAGGGTCCGTTGGACCAGGCAGAGCCCATCTCACAAATATAAGACAACCCTGGGGGAGGGGGAGGAAACGGCAGGGTTCCCAGGAATGGCAGTTTCCAGCATGCCCTGAAGGAAGGAGGTGGCAATGCAGAGGTAATTCTGTGCAAGCCCGGAACCCATCATCAGGTTGTTTTGCCCTGTGCTCTGGCGGGCAGCAGGTATATCTTTGGGGGGGGGGCGCGGTGTGTGTGTGTGGGTTTTCTAGGGGATAGAGGGTGTGAGTGTCTGGGATGGGGGGGGGGGGAGTGGGCTGGCGCAGGGAGGGGGCGGGTGTGTCTGGGCTGTGGGGGGCATGGCTGGGCCCTGGGCTTGTGAGTGTCTGGGCCAGAGAGGGCCCCACACCTGGGCTCTGCGGGGGACAGGGTTGTGAGTGTCTGGGCTGGGGAGCATGACTGTCTGATCCCCCAGCGGGGCTCTGTGGGGGAGGGGACAGAGAAATCGGAACTGGGTTTTTGTGGGGGTTTCTTTAACTCTCTACTCCTGGGAGAATTTGAGTGTGTCTGTATTGCTACAGACATACTTGCTGACAGGTATTTTGAAATAAATTACCAAAATAAGTGAAAGTGGTGTGATGGTTTTGACAAAAATTGCAGAATTTTAAAATAGTGTGTGCAGAATTTCTAACTTTTTGGCACAGAACTCCCCAGAAGTAAAAGAGTGAAAGGCATAACACCAGAGAACCTTCCTGATGAGTCAAGGGCAGATAAAGCCTCCTGGCCCAGCAGAAGCAGAGGCAAGCAGCTACAGCAATTACAGCTGCAATGCAGGGAGGGAGCGTGTGTGAGGAGGGGAAGAAGTGATGACGAGTCCCCGTCCCTCCCAGGCACCGCCACACCACAAGGGAAAAGGGGATGGGCTTCACCTCTCCTGTCCAAGCTACCTAGAGCTTTGAAAAGGGAAATCTCCATAGGGCACATGGGGTCACCTAGGCTTCTTCCTTCCTCACAGCAATGTGACTTTGGGGAAAAAAAGAAACTGCTTGGAGCAGAGAGGAGCAGCTGCATGGAAGGGCCCTTCGAATGCTGGTAACATCATCAGTGTCATGTCCAACTGCTTTCTGCAGCAGTGCTATGTGCTGACTGGCTGTTTGTGCCAAACCCTTCCTGCCCTTACTCACCGCTTCTGCCCTCTCCTGTTCCCCCGATTCCCAAAGTGCAATATCCTGTCTCTTCTTTTCTCTTTGTTTGCAAACAAATATAACCCCACCCAAAAAATTATAAAATCAAAATAAACAAAGGGCGGCGCTATACTGCTGTTTGCAAAACATCACACTGCGCTGGGCTTGCATCAGGTCTTGTCCATTTAGCTGTCAGGGCAAGGACTGTCCATTACTCTACATTTGTACAGTTCCTGGCACAAAGGGGCCCTGACTTCAGCTGGAGTCCCTAAGTGCTACTCTATTACAAATAAATAATAGTAATAGTATTTTTGATCCACTGGAAAAGAAACTTGGGTCCCTGAGGATGCAGGGAAGTACAGCAGCAGACACTACCATAGGCACTGACTCCATGGGTGCTCTGGGGCTGGAGCACCCATGGGGGAAAAATGGTGGGTGCTAAGCACCCACAGGCAGCCCTCCAATCAGCTCCCCGCTAGTGCCTCCTGCCCAACAGTGTGCCTCCCCCTCCGTCCTCGCACCTCCCACCTGCCACAATCAGCTGTTTTGCAGTGTGCAGGAGACTGAGGGACGAGGGGGAAGAAGTGAGGATGTGGTATGCTTCGGGGAGGGGGCGGAACTGGGTAAAATACATTTAATTTTTATTGCTCCTATGATCTGAAAATCTCTAAGCACTTTAAAATAATTAAACAATCACTGTTTGGGAATAATGGGTGAAGAATATAAACAGAGAAGAGATGTACAACATTTTAGGGTTTGCTGAGGTGACCTAGCCTTGACCAGATGTTACCATAAGTTCTGACTCCCAGCTTCCCATTACAAACCACAGAGCACTGCATCTATAAATGTAACAGCTGCAGCCACAGAAGTCACATCTGGAGCAGCTTTAAAAAAAGAACTATTACTATAAGAATAGATTTTTTTTTTAATTAAAGGACCTTGCAGGTACTCCCATTTTAATGCAAGGTTTCATGTAGAAGTCTAATACTGTATATACATACACCATCAAAGCGGTTGTGTGTATGTTAGCATAAAGTGGGTATGACATAATAAGTCAAAACAATGTGCTTGGCTACGAGGTAATATTGCTGTCAAGAGGCAGCCTTGTGAAACACCAGCGTAAAAGAGTTTGTCAGCTGTGGAAAAGGGTTGACAGTGACCAACTGCAGCAGGGAACAAAATGAAGAGGAGAACTAACTATTCACATCTGTTTTGCACCAATGGCATCAAGGATCAAGGTCTGGAAGAAAACAGGGATTTAATTTCTAACGTAAGGAGTGGTTGCTCTAGTCAGTGGTAAGTAATAGCAGTAACACACACATGCTGAAGAATATTACCTGCACAGAATGACTTTCCTGTCTGAGACTGACAATTCAGGGACTCTTCTTTTGTTCTCATTTACTTGCAAATAATGGTTCCCTTGCATGCCTACCAAACAATATTTATGCTGGACTGGATATATAGCGCTCATTAGAGCAAATACTACTTCCTAAATTGGGCTATTTGTGACTCTCCACCTCAAGTTTCACTCATCCCAGATCTGAAATGCACTAAAAGCACATTATTACTGCTTAAGATGCAAACTACTATGCTGAAAAATACCGGTTTTTACCTCCGGCAAAAGAAGTTAAAAATTAATGGTTGGTTGAGACTAAGGTGAATAGTAAACAGAAATTCCTTGTGACCATGTGAGGGCTATTCTCAATCTATAATGAGGTTATACTTGCTAGTAGATTAATTACTCTTTTTTCTCTATCTTAATTTATTTTATGCTTTAAGATACCAACATGTCCAGTAACCACTATGGATGTGATAAACAAGAAACACAATATAAAAGCTATTTCTTTCTGACCAAAAAAAGCATTCCCAGTAATGCATTTTTGAATCCAGCATACCTTCTCCTAATGAGGTTTGAGCATGCTATAAATAACACTAACGAGACTTTGTCTTGCCCATGTAATATATTTCCTTAATATAGCTTTACATTTTCTCTTGTAGCATTGAAAACTAACAGTCAAAGAAAGAAATGTCCTCCATAGGACATTAAAAGCAAAAGTACAATTAAATACAAATGAGTTCAGTAATTTAATTGCACTATTGTCTTTTTAAGAAAATCAGAAGAAAAGTAATGGTCTTTTTTTCTATCAGTAAATAATAAAAGTGCTGAGGAAACTAGTTAATATTTAAATAAACATTATTGTGGTTATGGGTAATGCAAAAATACCTTTTATTGGTATGTAAATCCTGTGTTTGTTAACAAACATATAGTTTTCTGCCTAAATTACTCTTTAGATATCAGCAGCATCATGCAGTCATTTAAATATAGCTTTATAATGAAACTGTAGCTCAAGCTAAATACTAGGTAAACACTTACAGGAATCTTCATGTCCTAACATTCTATCAGCTGAACAAAATTTTTCATGAAGAAATTAATTTTTCTGCTGAAAAATTAGTTTTATCAAAAACAAATTTTGTTTGTATGGAAAAATGACAATTCTGAACAAAAAATATATTCATACAGGAAAAACTGAAATGAAAAATTTTGTTTTGAATTGAAGTTAAACAAATTTTTGTTTCATTTCAATTGAAACTGTCATTTTCTGTTAGTTTTTTAAAACTTAAAATCTGAAATGCAACATTTTAAATCAATATTAACTTAATGTTCATTCAAAATTTTCATTTCAAATTAGTTCAAAACTTCCTGTGGGGAACACAATTTTTTCTATCAAAACATTTAAACACAAATTTTTCATTCAAAATTTCTGGTGAGAAAATTCTTGTTTGTTTCTATAAACTGCATTCTATGGCCTGCTACATCTCTCATCATTAAAGAATTACACACACACACACACACACACACACACAGAGTTTGTGTGTGTATATTTACTATGTATGTTTACACAATGCCAATAAATTTTATCTCAGGACAGTTGCATGAATTTACCATCAAAGTGCTGAAGATCCTATGTGACATCAATGCTATTCTAAAATGATTGTTTCCCCAAGAATGACTTTACTTTAAACAGAGTTTGTTAAATGGTGCTATTACATGGAGAGAGTTTTACTACTGACATTAATGGGAGCAGAATTAGGCCATCATTGAGCACTTTTGAAAATCTCACCTCTAGTGGCTAAGTTTAATAAACATTTTAAGCTACATCGTGCCCTGATCCTACTTAAGAACTGTGCTTCTAGGTCAGCTGAAGGACCACGTAGGCCTGTATCCTGACTTCCGATAGTGGCTGGTGCCAGACGCTTCATGGGGAATAAACAGTACAGGGTAATTATCGACTGATCCATCCAATCATCCAGTCCCAACTTCTGGCAGAGGGTTTAGAGACACTCCCAGCATGGGGCTGCATCCCCTGATCCTCTTGATTAATAGCCACCGATGGACCTATATTCCATGAACTTCTCCAATTCTTTTTTGATAACAGTTATACTTTTCAGAGTGGTAGCCGAGTTAGTCTGTATCCGCAAAAAGAATAAGAAGTATTTGTGGCACCTTAGAGACTAACAAATTTATTTGGGCATAAGGTTTCGTGGGCAAGAACCCTTCACAATATCACATAGCACTGAATTCTATAGATTGATTGAATGAGAAGAAATACTTCCTTTTATTTGTTTTAAACTTGCTGCCTATTAATTTCATTCATTGCTTCTTGGTTATGTGAAGGGGTAAACAACACTTCCTTAGTCACTTTCTTCACATCATTCACGATTTTATAGACCTCTATCATACCCCACCCACCCTTAGTCGTGTCTTTTCTAAGATGAACAGTCCCAGTCCTTTTAATCTCTCCTCATATGGAAGCCGTCCAATATCCCTAATCATTTTTGTTGCCCTTCTCTGAACTTTTTCCAATTCTAATTTTGAAATGGAGTGATCTTTACTGCACGCAGTATTCAAGATGTGGGAGTACCATGGATTGATATAATGGCATTATGATATTTTGGGGCTTATTATCTCTCTCTTTTCTAATGGTTCCTAACATTCTGTTACCCTTTTTGACTGCTAATGCACATTGAACAAATGTTTTCAGAAAACTTTCCACAATGACTTCAAAGTTTCTTTCTTGAGTGGTAACAGCTAATTTTGTACATCTAGTTGGGATTGTGTTTTCCAATGTGCCTTACTTTGCTTTTATCAACACTAAATTTCATCTGCCATTTTGTTGCCCAGCCATGCACTTTTGTGAGATCTCTTTGTAACACTTTGCTGTCAGCTTTGACCTTAATTATCTGTATTGTCCGCAAACTGCTACCTCACCATTTACCCCTTTTTCCATATACTTCATGAATATGTTGAACAGCACAGGTCCCTGTACAGATCTTTCAGCTGGAACTGATGGTTCAGAGGAACTGGATGGTTCCCTGGGATGAGAAGGACTATGTTATACACCAAAAAGGGTTTATAACTTACTGCCACCTTCGCCTAGCCTCCCTTGCAAGCATGAATCCCAGTCAAAGGGATATGGCACATCCCTGACACCATTTAAATTCTGTACGGTGCCCCAGATCCTCACACACATCCCATCCCTCACTCCAATTAAACAGGGTCCAAAGTTTCCAACCCTATGAAAAACAAACCAGGATTTACCAGTGTTACAGTGCTGCCCGAAATTTGTCAGCATGGGGTGAGTGAATGGAAAGCTAGTAACATAATATCAACCTGAAAGCTGCAGAAGCTCCAGAGAGCATGCCTGGAAATTCTATACTAGCAGCAAGCAAAGATGATAGCATGGAACTATTGTGATATTAGTCCACTTTCATTGCAGACTTTCAAAAATTGTAGGTTTTCATTTGAAAATTGGACTATTTGTTCCAAAGCAGTTTGATCCTTTTTAAGCAAAAAGAAAAGAAAAAAAAAAAACTTTGGACATTCTCTCAACACACACCCCTGTAATACACACTGAAAAAACCATCAGATCCTGAGAGTTTTTTACGTAGCCTACAATAGTAATTATCATCACAGATCATATAGATGTAACTGGACAGTTTTGCCAGATGTTTGTGCAGTTCCCAAGGGCTGTTTTGGATGTGGGAGTGAAAGCTGGAAATGGTGAATAAAACAAAGTCCTGTTCTGCTTAATTTAATTTACTTTTTATTTAGCTCCAACCAATGAGGTATTACAATACAGGAATCTATTAGCAGACAGAATTATAGAGGAAATGTTGATTTTTTTTGTGATTCCATGGTAACCTGCTTATGCGAGTGTTTCCTGAATGCTATGGGGGACTCTGATAGTGAAAAGCACATCATAATTTAATACACAAGATCAAACAAGGACCAATGTAAACAATTATGCAGGAAGGAAAATCTATCGAAGTGCATGAAGGGAATGGGGAACAGTCCAAGGTCTTCTGTCTCTGTGAGAGCAAGCATGATGGATATTAATGGTGTCAAACATCATTTCATATCCAGTCAATCGGCATTTCTATATGACTGCCAGAAGGATCATTTTGGAAAGCCGTGTTTAGACACACATTGGTCAATGATCTGGAGATAGTACTGGTCTACAAATCTCAGGAGGCCGCTTAATACTTGTTTGAAGCAGCAACCACACTTTGTCAAACTACTTTGGCTCAACCCTGGTCACACTCTGACTTAGGAAAAAAAAAAAATCCTGAAATTTCACGGACACTGTTTCTTATACATCCTCTTTATTTCCACAAGACTTGGCTAAAGATGTCTTTATAGGAGCTATATTTTTATTCTGGCACACATTACTGTCCTTTAAAGAATGTATGATCACTGGAAAAAAAGTAAGGATGAAATTCTGGCCCCACTGTAGTCGAGAGGAATTTTGCAATCAGCTTCAGTGGAGCCAGAATAGCACACTACATCCATTCTGGTTATCTGTAGAACATCCAATAGTATTAGTAACCTGGCTGTACTAAACAAGGCATGAAATATATATGCATTAAAAACTAGTACTTTACTCCTATAATTGACAACGCCACATGGTTTGATTCTCCTTTCTCTTATACTTGTGGAAATCAGGAGTAACTCCACTGAAGTCAATGGAGTTATACTGGTGTAAAATGTGATGTAAGTGACATCAAAATCAGGCTGAAACTTGAGCACTTTGATTTGCCTAAACTAAAGTCTGAAGATCAAAATACAAGAAACAGGTATCGGTCACACAGAAAATAGGACTGCCGCATAGTTTCGTCAATTTTAATGCTAGAACTAGTTAAAAGATTGCAAAACGGCAAACAGGCATAGTTCATCTTCAGCTATATAGGCTGTAGTGTTCTTTGCTTATGCTGACATTCCTGCCTCTTTTTAATTTCAGATTGAGACAACACAAATATATCATTCTATTCCAATTGTTTTAGTCAAAGCCTGACAGAAGGCAAAAACATACTAGTGGAACATTTTTTTATATATCATAGAATTTTACCTTTTCTAGGCCATGGAATTTTGATAAACTTAATACCTTTCAGATGAAGTGCCTTATTTTCTGTTCTGATGTATATAATGATCCCTATATATACACACACTATATAAAAACCAATAAAAATCGCTTTTCAGTTCAGAGATTGATGCCACATCAGTATCCATCTATAAACATAACATACTGGTGTTATATTAAAAATGGAACACGGTGTAATCAGTAATACTTTTTCCCACATATATGTAGAAAATTAAGTAGAGGTCAACGCAATGTAATATTTTACAGTCAACTTTGCTTATTAACATTAGGAATAATGGACCATAATCTGAAAAATGTCCATCCAGTCTAAAATTATCCAAGATGAACAATAGATTTGTCCTTATTTTGCTCTTAGTAGAAGGTGTTTTTTGTGTAGTGTCAGTGATGATCTATCAAGAGGATAATCTTGTATAGTCAATTAATTCCTTTATAAGGTATTTATTTGTGAAAAATTTCAATGTATGCTGTTTTAGCATAAATAGATGTACAACATATGTTTTTTTAATACATTAATTCACACAATTTTTAGTTTAATAACAGGATTATTAGTCACTAGAATGCAGGAAATACAGTAAGTTTATCCCTGTACCAGTATTTGTTAACATGCCCTCTCTGTTTCTGGGCATCAGATATTCCCTTTCCTGAAAGAAAAGTCCTGTGTAATTGTTTTTGGAAAATTAGATGTTTGGTGCATTCCTTAGCTAGCTGATACAGTTCCTCATATTTTCATTACAAATAAGACTTGATGACATTGTCTATGGCACTAAAATCAATGCATAGTCCGTTTCATCTGACAAATGTGATAGCATACAAAGTTCATTCTATTACAGTTTTGTAAACTTAAGGGGAGTTCTGCAGATTCACTGAAAGGAGAACATACCTTACAGTGATTTTAGGTTTAAAACACTGAATTTCAGTCTAGTGCTTTTTCATTAAAGTTGCTGATAATTTAGAATATTTCAGATCTAAAATTAGTTGAATCCTTAAGACAAAAAGGGTTTACAAGTTAGAGAGAAATGAACATATTAAAGAAAATAAGATTTAGGAATAGAAGAACATCAAGGAGAGTTCAGCTTCGGTTTGACAATTGATCAACATGGAGCATGGATACTCATCTGAACAAAACTAACTCTTTGAGTTGGTAGGAACATTCTGGAAAACCCATGAGAAAAGACTCTGTGATATTTCTTATACTTTCTGCTTACAATTTGGCTCTTTCACGGTATTCCCAAATTCTATCAGAAGCCTAGAACTATACAAAAATGCAAGTGAAAGAAGATACGAAAAATTAACTGGATATTTTAGAACCTTATAAAAAGGCCCAGTTTTACATTATCCCTAGAGAGGAAGAAGCTATATGAGAGGATTCTTATCAGCCCCCTTATGCACATGCACACATATAGTTCTGTTAAGAAGAGAAAAAAGTTCCAGATATAGTATAGCACAAAGAAAGGTGGCAGGAAACAACTTTCATCTGTTTGTTAGGAGTTTCGTGCATGATGAAAGTTTAGAGAGAGAGAGAGCTGCTTTCGCAACTATTTCATAACACTATAAAAGGCTTGTAAATAGTGAGCATGATATTCAAGTCAGCATTTCATATTTTTGACCAATACATACTCTGCGGAACACTAATCCATTATATTTGTGAAAATAAACCAATATATTCATATTAATTCTTTTACATGTGTTTGTATTTAATTGAGAACCCCATTTTGTTTCAGGGGCTGTACCTCGGATTGTAATCTTCATTTTGGAGCGGAACTGTCATGTTGTATTGCAGCCTCCTTTATGGATCAGAGCATCCATTTTGGAACAGAAAATTGATATCTTCTGGAAAGATTATTCTTGAAAAGCTATACCAGAGCAATGAAGGGCCATTGACAGTGAATGACTCTTCCCTACTGGAAAAATGGATTTTCTATTAGTAGGGCCATTGACTGATTCTACACAGAAATCCAGAAGGCCCCCTACTGGCGTACATAGACATTTTTTAAAGAGTGGTTCATCTCTAAACAAGGAATCAGATCAATGCTACTTGCCAGAAGACTAGGCGAAGAAGACAGGAAATGTTGCCTAGCCTGAGGATGCTGATCAAACCCAGGACTCACAGGAGGAGCAAGATCAGACTTTAGGGGATGTGTTCAACACTTGTTTTTCAAAGATGTGACACTCTCGCGTGTGCTTTGTTTGTAAAATATGTGCGGTAAAGGAATTCCTTTGCTAGGCTCAGTTCCTTAGTTTCCTTCCACATTATCCCTGAAAGGTTTAATCAGGGAAACAGAACTCCACAGGCAAATGGACTCTGGGGAACATATTTAAGCAACGGGGAGCATAAAAGGGCTGTGGCATTGGTTCCATGGTCTGAGGCAGCCAGACTGCCACTGAGGGGGATAAACTTGGGGTCTGTGCAGGGAGTGTGCCAGAATTAGGAACAGTGACAAGTTTCTACTCAGACCCAGAGGGCTTAGAAGCACATGGGATTCAGCAACCACTAAGCTCCACTCACAACACACTGACTGTCTGTCCAGAGATGGGGACTGGGCCAGGTTCTGAAAATGTCATTCAATATCACGTTTCATCCATACAAGGGTTGTTCTTGTTTTGGTTTATTTTTAATCAAAGGCTCACCCAGCAAATATTATGTTGAAAACCGTGACTTCTACTGAATTATAAACAGATTTCACCTACGCGAGAAGTCACTTGCTCTCAAGAAAGGGGGGAAAAAGCAGGAACAGTACTCACTGGATGTATTCCTCAGTGACACTGAGTACTTAGCACAAGGTGAGAAAAATATGAAAAAGGACATGCAGATGCTTAGTAGAGAGAATGACATCATCTTACTGCAAAATAAATTACTAATCAATAGCTGATACCATGCTGACTGTTCACTGTGACTGTAAGAGTTGTATTAAATCTGTGATTTCGGACATTTGAAAGGAAGACTACATCTTTTACATTTTACTCAGGCTTTGTATTCAGGAGTAAATAAGCTTGCTGATCATATCACAACCTCAGATTTATGGTAAACACAAAAGAGCTGAGGAATTTTAGAAAACCCTCTTAGTTCCTGCAATTACTCAAAGTAAATAGTTTATGTCCCTATCCTGAAGGTAAGAAATCTATACTCCGACTTTACTGAATCATTAAGTTCTGCTTTGTACTCGATAACACCAACTTCCTTGGCTCTTCCTTCAAGTCAGTGGATGCTATGCTAACAAGGAAAATTATAGATCTTCAAATACCTGCATTTTCAGTGCAAAAAGAATCACTAGCAGTCAGGAAGCTTTGGAACTAATTTTTCAAATTCAGTTATAGCATTTTTCGAGTATTAAATCATTAATTTTTGCAACAATTTTGGGAGTTAAGCATGTATTACTATTATCCACATTTTGCAACATAGGAAACCGAGGCAAACAGATTAACTGATTTGCCAATGGCCATAGAAGAAGTCAGTGTAAATGCTGGGGATGAAACTCAAGAGTTTCCATTTACCAGTCAGACTAGTAACCCAGTGCGCTCTAGTTTTAACAACAGTGTCTGATTCTCCACTGCATTGCACATTATGTTTTACATTCACCTTGTAAATGAACATATAAGATACAAGGTAGACAAGAATCAACCCTGCAACATGTAACTTCCAGGATTTGGGGAACGGTTCTACTCTCAGTGACACTGGTATAAATCAGATGCACCGCCATTGTTTTCACTGGTGTCAAATCTGCATAAGTGAGATCAGAACAGAATATTCAGGTTCAAAGCAGAGGAAACACTAACATTTCAGCATTGGGCCAAAACTATTAGTACACATCTCAAGATGTCATCCTACTGACTGGAACGTTTCCTAGATTTTTTTTTTTTAATGGAGAAATTTGATCTTCATCTACCACTGCCAGAGTCAGCCCTTTACTTAATAAAAGATCTCAGGGTGTAGAAATATAATCAATTCAAATTAAGTATTGATTTCTAAACAATGTAGAATTAAGTTAGACATTTACAAACTGTAAATCACTGTTGTTCAGTACGATTCATCACCAAGAACTACAGGGTTCTTGTAGATGACAATAGATGAGACCATTGAAAGACTGAGAATGAGGTAATATATTCCCAGCAAGTTGGGTAGGGCACTGCCAAAAAAGCTTAAACATCTGAGACAACCTGGTATGTGGAGAAAGCAAGCACTGAAACAAAACGGACAAAACTTGCTTCTTACATTTTCTCCAAACTAATTCTGTAGTACGTCCAGAGTAATTCTTCTGGAGTTGGTAAACTAATTTACATCATAAATGAGATCAGAATTTGGCACTTTCTAGCATGTCACTTATATAGTGCTTTACACGTACAGAATGCTTTACAAAGAGATAACTAATCTTCATAACTCTCCTGCAACTTAGTCAGGTATGTAAATATTATCTCAGTTACACAGATGGGGAAAGAGAGGCACAGAGAAGACGACACAGCTTGTCTGTGGCAAGATCAATAGTAGAACCCATGTCTCCTGACTTACAGACATACATTTTAATATATACATACATGATTATGCCTCATCTATCTGAGATATTTCTAAGGTGCCTGTCACCATATACATTTTATCTTCCCCCATGCCTGATGCAGCAGGATTTCTGACATTGTCACTGTTAAATTTTTCATGTGCCTCACTCTGTGAATGTTTAGCTTCAAGGCTGGTGTTCATTTCATTTTTAAAAATAGTTTAACTTGGAGAGATGCTGTCCATAGCCAGGGTCACTGCGAATGAAACTCAAGCCATTGGGGCGAGTCAAGAGCTCTTTTTGAAACCATCCTAGCAAAGTAACAAAGGACTTCAGGGAGAATAGAGCTGCTGTTCAAGATCATGCTTCTTCAGCAAAGCAAGGAGAAAAGGCGTAATCTTGTAGTTAAAAGGTTACTGGGAACCAAGAAACCTGGGTTGTGTTAGTATCTCTGCAACAGATTGAGTTCTGCAGAAATAATCTTAGATATACAGACTGACCTTGACTAAGTCACTTAGGAGCCTAAATCCCACTGACTTGCAATACAACTTAGGTTCCTAAGTGAATAAGTCACTTTAGAAAACTGGGACTTGGTTATAGGTAAAATTTTCAAAAGCACCACTTTCTGCCTCAGTTTCCCCACTCATAGAGGGGGATATTACCACCTGCCTGGCATGGATATTGAGACACTTAGTTCATTAATGCCTGAAGCATTTACAAGATCCTTGGATGGAAAGCATAAAAACACACAGTAGCATCATAAAGCAAATGGGCAAGTGAAGAACACAACTGTTTTTGCATTTCCTCCACTGCCTGATAACTGAATATTGAGGGATCCCAATCATATCAGAAATACATTGAGGCAGTGATGAGATGTCAAGGGACATTCCCTCTTGCAACCATATTTAAAACAGCAACAAAATTGGGGGATCTTAACATATGCCCCCTCTCATTTTGCATAATGGCAGTATTTTTAACAGCAGGATGGGTTAATTCTTCTTCTCTCTCTCATATATAAAATATATAGCCATTAGCATCTCATTTTTTTTTATTTTTTTTTTGGAAACAGGGTGATGACCATCCCAAATTTCCAGATGAGACAGCCAGGAAAATATTTTAAAGAAATGCAAACAGTTATCAGTACTTAAACATTCCAGACTTCCATTAATCTGCAAATACATTAATGCAAGAAAGAAAGGAGAGTGTGATGTTGGGAAGAAGGCTGCCTTCGATTTATCACTGCTGTACAGACATGCCCTGAAAAGAGAACTATGCAGAAAACCCAAATTTAGGAATAGCCTCATTACACGTATATCAGTGGAAGTTATTTACTGATTTGGTCCATGGGACTTTCCAGAAATTTTCTATGGTATAAGGATGGGCCAGCCATTCAAGAGGCAGCAGTGAAGTTGAAAGGACACATCAATTGTGTGATGTTGCAAATGGACTTTTGCTGCTTCCTGGCTGTTGTTACCCTCAGAAGCAAGGAAAAGCCCTATTTTCCACTCTGCTGATTGCTGAGAATGTTCCTATATACATTGTACCATGACAATAAGGGCTATTGTGCGCCAGAGAGAGATACTGTCTCCATTTCAGAACCTCAGACTGTTGTGAGTAACAAAAATAGGAAGGGTTTGACAAATTGCTTTCAAATAATCTGCCCAGTGTCAATAAAAAGCTACAGACATTTACTTTTTAAAAAAATAAATACAGGGCCAGCTTCTCAACTGGTGCAAATCAGTGCAGCTCCTTAAAAATGGAAACCAGGAAGGCTAGCTAGCTTGTTTTACTGCGAGAAAAAAGGGAGTGGTTGTGTTTTGGTTTTTTACAGAGATACACATCAAAATTACACAGTTCCTAAAAGGTTAAACAAAGTCCTCTCTCTTCCCAGCTGTACATTTTGAGGAGTGCTCCGAAAGGCAATGTAATTTTGGTAGATAATACAACCAGTATTTTACAACAGACTATTTGACTTAATGTGTTTTATGCCTAAAAGATTATATCCTGAAACTGACTGCATAATGGAAATTTAAGAAGGAATGAGGAAGCCTGTTAATAGTACTACTTAACAAGTAAGGTACAACTCAACATGAGTAAGAGTGGCAGAATCTAGTCCTATGAAACTGTCACTTATATACATGTTGTGTGACTTTTGCTGTAGGCTGTTATATTTGGGTTTTCCCATACAGTTCTTTTCCCAATACATGCAGTAATAAAGCTAACACAGTTTTCTTCCCCATATCAGGCTTAATTTTTTTGCAACATTCTAACTTGTACAGTCTTGCTTATCAGTGGAGCAACTTAATACCTTATAGTTATGCAGGGAATGAAATCCCTTCTTCTCCAGATGTGTAGTTAGCTCATCTCTCAAGGTAAGAGTGTTCCTCAAGATATGGCATTCAAGGACATCATTTTCTCTTGGGTCAGCTTTGGTCCCTCCTTCTGTTATGTTTTACAAAACTTGTTTCTATCTTTAGGAGCATTTTCTCAAGTCTGTTTTCAAAAGTTTTTTTTTATTTTCCTAACCTCAAAACTTCTCTCACCAATTGCTCCCGCTTGGATTCAAAAAGTGCTAGCCTAACAATCCTTGAGGCAAATCATTCTAGTAGAAATATTTAAAAAGACACCCATTCAACTCCAATCTCAATACCTTTACTTGTTTCCCATTCTGTGATTTAATTTACTGTTAGTTTAGCAAGGTGTTCCATGACGACTGTAAAATTATTTTCACGGGGCTCGACATCAACTGCAGTTACCCACAACGGAAGTTACAGAATTGGATCCCAGCTCTGCTATGATCCAATCAAACTACCCAACTGAAAAGCTGGCCAGAAGCCATTTTCTTTAATTATCTGGATCAGGACTTTTCAGACCCATGTGAGGACACTCTACTTATGCACTCTATCTCCTGCCTTTGCACCTGAAATAATTTTCCAGTGAATCTGGATGGCCATTTTGCAATGAAGAAAAAAAAATCCACTTTTAGATTTTTTAAACATAACCTAAACAGTTACAGAAACAAACAAACTGGTTTCAAACCCACAGCTAATCAACTGAGTTCCTGGCTCACAGCTGGCCAAATGATCTAGATAATTAAAGAATTAAAAAAAAGCCCTTTGTTGTTCAGGGATTTTAGTCTGGTTAATCAAGAACATTATGTCCTTGATCTATCTTTATTCTTTTTGGCTTTTTAGAAACACTACTGGGTTTAAAGGCCGCTATGGATGTATGGAAGCTGCCCATCAGCCATCACAGGCCAGACCTACATAAAAGACATGTCAGGACAGCAGACTCTCTAAGGAATGCTTAGCGGAGTCCCCTTAACTCACTAAAGGCCAGATGCCATATACTGTATGTGGCATGTGTTTACAGGCCGTTCCAAAATGTTCACCAGGAGAGGGAGTGAGCAGTGAAGCAGAACATGTACAGTGTATTTTGATACACCAGGCATTCTGGTTCTGATCCAACACAGCTCCTAAGGCATGTTTCACTTTGAAGGCAACAGGACTAGTCACACGTTAAACATCTACTTTAGACCTTTGCTGAATCAGGCTGGCAGCCCATGATATAGTCTCCCACTGCACTCGTGCTTAAACAGTCCTGCAATCAGATCAAATTAAGAAGATCCTACTTGGAGGGAGCCCCCAGGAAGTCAGTGGGGCACTGTGTGGGCACAGGGATCTGCTTATACAGAGCAGCTCGCAAGATAGGGCCTGTAGTGACCAGTAATGAACAAGAGACTGGAATAAATGTAGGGACTCTCTTTAATGCGTCTGGGTTGTCATTTCTCTCTCATTTATCAGCCAACCCTCTCTTAAACAGCGGACAAAAAAGGGGCAGAAGCCAAGGTTACAAAAACGTTTGGAGAGGTTTTAAAAATTTCCTTTGCAGAACTAACAGTCAACAATTTATCCCCTTAGAAGCAAATAAGAAACAAAATGCACATTTTTTTTAAAAAAAAGATGTTTCTATTACATAGTAGAAGGGGGAAAATGATTTACGAATTTCAGCTTGAAAAGTGGCTTGTAGTACAATGACTTTGCCAGGACAACGTACCCTGTTCCATACCTAAGTAGTTAAATAGTGCAGAATTGTCAAGTAATATAGCGGCTGCTAACAATGCTGTCACACAAACATTGTTTAGTCAGCAATTGCACCTATATGACTCTGTATACTTGATGAATGCTCAGGTTACCAAATGAAATCTGATACCTTGCTAATGCAAAATTTCACCTAAATCATGTTGTGTTTTTTTCCCCCCCCCTCGATCTTACATTTAGTGTCTTTCATAGTTAACCTTCTTGCAATTGCAATATTTACCATAATCCTACTTAGCTATTTTGAAAGTATTCAGACGCCATTCATAGCACTACCATTAACTGCAGTACATTGCACGATGTATTCTGGTTTTCACAAGGCATACAATATGGCTTGTATCTCTTCACTTGACCTCCTTAATTTATACCAGCAGCCCCCAGTGTGGCATGGATGCTGTCTTTGTTGAGCCGTTGATCTGTGATAGCTAATACATGCATACATTACTGCTGACATTTAAAAACATTCCTAACAGTTTGTGTGAGTACATAGTAAACAGATGCTATGAGATTTTTTTTTTTACCCATTATCAGTCATCTCTGAAGACTGCAGTAAAGTGACAAGGTTGTTTGAGACTCTTCGGTCTAACAGTGAGAGATTTATTTTTAATAGAATATTGATATTATGGCACAAAATGCCATTTGGTGTTTACTTTTTTTTTTCCTAGAGAGGCAGTTTAGCTTTTTAAAGCTTCAGATATCCTCTGTTATATCTACTACTCTATTTTTTATGAAAAAAGTTAGAGACTTTTATGAACTCTCTGATTAAAGTACCTCCATCTGAATGCAGATTAAAAAGTTCCAACACCTGAGAGCACTAAACCAATGAATATTTATATAGAAAAACAGCAGATGAATGCACTTTAAATCTTCAATGCAAGTCTAGTCATGGGGTTTATCTTATTTTAGGGCTTACTTTTTATTAAAAGGAATTCTTGCATATTTTCACTACAGAAATAAATGTTATTTGCAAGCACAATACCGTAGAAATCTTACAAATGCATAGCCTTGGTGAAAAGTAAATTCACTCCTCAGACAGATTTATTTCTTTATCAGATACCTGTTTAAGAAGGTTTTTATTGTATTCTATTGGCATAATTTGGTGAACAGTAGATATATTCATTTTTATGGGCCTGATTCTGATTTCACCCTGAAGCAATTCCATTGACTTAAATGAGATTACTCGTGATTTATATGGCTGTAACAGGGGGGAGAACCAGGCCCTACAAGATTATGCATTTGACAGGCAGGACAATTGTGTCCCTCTCCTGAGATACACGGTTGCACTGATTTAATAATTTTATTTCATCAGAGATTTGTTCTTAGTGTGCTTCGTCACACAGACAGGATTTGGGAAGATTGATGTGCACAAAAATCATTCTTGCAACAAGTTTATTATTGCAATATACGTGGAGGTTTCGGCGTTTGTATTATATACTAGTTAACAGTCACTTGGTGCACCTGACTGCAAAAACTACAAGGGAATTCAAACTGTACCTTTAAATTATAATCTGTCCTTTCAGAACATAATCAAACTGAACAAACACTATCCCCTGAACCAATTAGTTCTAAGAATTGTACAGGACTGCCAGGTCACACTAAATCCTGATACAACCCAGAACAGAGACTCCAAACTTACCTTGGTCAATAGCTGTAGTAAGAGTAAATATTGTCATTGACCCTGAATGGCAAGTAAACCACATCAATAGAAAGGGCATATTATTGCAAATGAAAGTAAATGCTAATTTATATTCTCAGAATGAAAGATTCCTGGGTCTTTATGTATATTTTCCTTTATTGCTGGAGATTATGCCTCTGTGTTCACAACAAAGATTTAGCAGTTGTTTGAATCAGAAAAAAAAATTGGTTAAAGTAGTTCCGTCAAACTTTGAATGAATCCTTGATGCTCCCTCAAGCGTTTTTTATAGTCAATGTGATCCTCTGCTCTTTCCAGTTCCTGTGTTATATATGGAAGACTTATTACAATGTCTCAAAAGCTGTTCCTTTCTTCTATTGTTTTTTTTTCAAGAGGGTAACCTTAGAAATAAAAAGTTTACAAATCAGCTCATTGTTGTTGTTTTTCGTTTTGAAGCTTAAAAACTCCCTTTGATTGCTGCCTTTTTGACATTTTGCATAGGAAATATGTTTGTATGTTCACAGTGCTATTGAAACAGCAATTAGATCACCATATTCCAGCTGTTGCAAGGTTTTGTAATGTATTTTTCAATAAACATTTTCAAGAACACAGAACTATTTTACTATAAGTCAAGCAGATACTTTGGAATTGTTTTGTTAAAGCTTTTTTTCCCTTAAGAAACATATTTTCTTGTGTGACATCATATGAGAATTTTTTTTAACATTGCTTCAGTTTGCAGTATTTATATTTCCCACAAATTACCAAAAAAGGCAAAATTCTCAGAAGTGACAAGTGATTTTGGGAGCCATCAATTTTTGAGTGCTCATCCTGAGACGTGCTGGGGCCTGATTTTCAAAGAAAGACTAAGACTGAACATCAAAAACAGACACTCAAAATCACTAGTTACTTTTGAAAATATTGGTTGGTATCACTCGAAGTACGTTTTTAACACTTTCAGGAACTCTTCTTGGATTTTTTTTACCTCTGTTTTACTGTATTTCCTGTGCACACTGTTACATCAATTCTTCTACCTCTAACAACTGTTGTTAAAATCTATCCATCTTCCCTATATTTTCCACCAAAGCATCTACAATCAGGTTGGGACACGAAAATTATGACTTCCATTGATTCAGTAGAATAAGACCATTACATACAAAGTTTCAGATAAATGCTCAGATACAATAGACAAGAGCATTAGTCTATGAACCTGGATACAATGGAAAAAAAGTGCTAATACCTGAACATACATGGATGGATGGATGGACGGATGGGTAACTAAATCATCAGATGGTGTCAACTAGAGTATCTCCCTGGAAGTGAATAGCATTATGTCAACTTACACCAGTTGAGGATCTTACGCATAGCATGTACCAGACAACTGAATTTTGTCCTAACCGAGGAACACGTAAGAGGGTTGGAATCACTCTCTTACTTTATCTAAACTACTCTTTGTTCTGCCTTTTTGTCTTGCTTTAGATCATTAAAAAAGCAACATGTTCTTATTTGTACAACACTTCATTGTACGCTTATAGACTCATGCATCTGAGCATTAAAAATGTTGTGTATGTTTTCTCATGACCTCAGTACTGTGCTATAAGATGCCATGAATATTTTTGCTACTCCTGCCTCATACAAATGATAGAAAACCTACGACCCATCTTTTTGTTTAAGATTGCAAAATGTCTAATCCTGTACAGAGCCCGTGAATTGTTACTGATCTAATAGATTTATCTTCTGTGTTTTGATTGATCATTTTGAATTTAATAGATACTGAGGAGATCAGAATATTGATTTTTTTATCATTATTGGGGGTAACTGGATTCTTTGTTCAGATGGCTAGAAATTCCACTTTTTATCTGGTACTATCACAGGTAAAAAGGGTTAGATAAGGAATTTTCCGAAGAGATGAGAATATTGCAACAGACACTAAACATTCGTCTCACTTTCTTACACTATTTCAAGTTTGGTTATCAACCTTTTTTCTCTGGTGGCAGTTCTAGACTGAAAGATTTTTAATTTGTTTAATATGTTTCCCCTAATCATTCTAATAAGAAAATTATGTTTAAAAATCAGCACTTACTTTGTAAATATATCTCTTTAGACACACACAAAGTCAATGTATGTAACTATTTTAAAGTCAAGTAAATTAATTTAAATGCTCTTTACAAACAATAAGTTGTTCTGATATTTGGTGAGGAGTGGAGAATCTGTTGAATAAAATGACTTTGATGGAGTTATATCAAAGATGGATTTCTCCCAGTGTGTCTGTTGCCCTAGGCCCCAGTTTCAAGCATCGGGTCAAAGTTTCTCGAAGTGGCTAGTAACTTTCAGAAAGTCCTGAGCACCTGCCCTCTGAAAAGCAAACCCCTTCCAAGTGTCTCATACTGGGCACACACAAAAAAATGGATTACCAACAATCACTAGTCACTTTTGAAAATCTTGGCCTGGGTAAAGTTAGGCACCAGATTTGAAAATTGTGATCATTTAAGTTTCAAGTGGTCCATATAAACATATAACCACACACATCAGTCATTGTGTTCAATGTTGTAAAATGTTACAAAGAATGAATGCAGGTGGGGACAACAGACAGAGAGTTATGAAGGGGAAATTCAGGCATGTGGAAAGGCAAACCTAGAAGATGAAGATTTGGAATTGCATTCTAAAAAGAACTTGTGAGTCACTGAGGTGGGAGGGAGATGATTTCTCTTCCAGAGAGTTGGTGAAGATAGAGAAAAAAGAGGAAGCTGGGGACTAACCAGAGACCAGGATTAGCAAGAGAAATTCTTTTCAGGTATAGGGAAATGCTGTCTGAGATCACTGAGGTAAAGCAAGAATTAAATATTAAATATTTAATAAATAGATTCAATATTGTCATTATTGTATAAGTCAAAGAAATAGTTAAAAAGGTTTATGACATTTATATTAAAGGACCACCAGCAAATTATAGCCCCAAAAGGAGTACTATATTGGTGGGCTTGAAAAATAGCTGGCAAACAAACAATATGAAGTTCCTGGTTTGCTTTCCATGTTCCAACTCCAATCCACCGAAAGTCAAGAGTTGTCACAAACAAAGGGTGAGACCAGATGTGGGATCACACTGCTGTTTGGAGAAACTTTCAACAAAAAGCAATAGCCCCTTCTTTGGCTGCACCTCCAACTAACAATATTTAGTAAAACAAATGTTAACACAAGATTAAATAACTGGCAGATATAAATCATAGGTGAGGATTGACTTTTTTAGTTTAGAACAGACACATGTGTCTAATATGGAGACTAGCGAAAGGGAGAGCAGCAAACAGCAACTGAGGTGCAGGCAATCTAAACACAATGAGCTGGAGCTGCCAAGTCATTTGTGTCATTCTTATTCTCATGGAATATCAGCATATATTACCCACAGGATGAAAGTGTTACAAGGAATGTTACAGTTTTCTGCCTGTTCCGGGAGAGAGCACCCACTCCAGCCTTTGAAGGGAGTAGTAAGGAACACTTCTTACTGTGCTTTCTCCCCAGTGCCTCTAGAGGCACCACTTCTCTGTTGATGTTCCTCCTCCCGCTCCACAGCTGGGTTATTCCCCTTAAAATGCATAAGTTATCCCAGAATCTGTAGATATTCTTAAACTGCTGGCATTTGGGGGAAAGGACTGAGAAGCAATATGGGAAAACATCCCACTACATCGAACAGTGATTTTGTATTAATGGTGAATACAACTTACATATTCTTATCAACAGTTAAAATCTCTTACAAAAGCAGGGATTTCACATTATTAATTATGATTTCTATTAAAGTAACACCTGCAAGCCTCAACATTTGTGCCATGCATTGTATAAACACACAATGAGAAACAGTCCCTCCCTACCGTGAAAGAGTTAAGACAGATAAACGGTGGTAAGGGAAACAGATGCAGATATAGGGGGAGTAACTTGCACAGGGTAAGAGAGGTGGTTACTAGAAGAGCCAGGATTAGAACCCTGACGTCTTGATTTCCAGTCTTTTAGAACATAAGAACAACATAAGAATGGGTGTACTGGATAAGACCAAAGGTCCATCCAGCCCAGTATCCTGTCCCCAATGCCAGATACCCCAGAGTGAGTTAACCTAACAGGTAATGATCCAGTGATTGCTATCCTGCCATCCATTGACAAACAGAGGCTATGGACACCATTCCTTACCCATCCTGGCTAATAGCCATTAATGGACTTTGTGGTATCTACAGGACCACACTAATGACTGGGACCAAATTTACTGTTACTAGGAAGATAATTTAAAGGAATAATTCAACTGTTTCTTTTTATGGATAGCCTAATATAAGCAGAGATCATAAAAGGGTCTGTAGGTAGTTATATAGCCCTGTGTGAACTGACAAGCTGCTGAGTACAAAAAGTAATGTTTAAAATCTACATGTAGAGATTAAATCTGGGTGTGCTTGAGCGTGGATCTTGTGATATGAACTACTGCATTTCCACACATGTTCACAATAGGTGGCTTTACAAGACATGAGGTGATGTGCTACAACTCAGCTCAGGCCAAGATTGAACCCATAATATGTGAAAGACAGATAGGGTGACTGCCTGATTGCTCTTCAGAAGTGATTTATTATAGTTCAAAAGCCCACACCCAGAAGTGCAAGCATACTAAAGTTACAGTAGCCTAAGGTTATCTTAAATCTTCTCATCTTTTGGAAAATATCTATTGGAAATTCTGTGGCAGGCTTCCTGAAAATTATGGGACTTCATCAAATTATGGCCATTTCTATCTCCATCAGGTTTTTAAATGATTATTCAGGCTTTTGTCGCATCAAAGTTAGATTATTTGCAATTTCCTAGTGACTTACATGTCTAAAATTGTATAATACTTTAACACAGATAACAAGACAATGTTCTTTGTGAAAAAGGGGTTGTTCTTAATACGTTTCACCCAGTCCGAAAATACTACCTTGGTTCCCAGTTAAACAAAAGTATTGATTTTAAAATTGCTCTTTTAACCTACAAGGTACTACCTGGCCTCCAACCAGCATTTCTTAACTTTTTTTGTTCTTGCGTGTACACTCAGGGAAATCTCTCACTTGTCCTAAGATTCACTTGCAAGCCTTATGGAGTAACAGCTTTTACACAATGGTATTCTCTTCCTTTAAAAATGAAGACTGAGATGATAGTACATCTTTTGTTAAATATAGGTTAAAAAGCTTTATTTTTATTGCTCTATCCTACTGTTTAAAGAACTCTGTGACAATGTTCTACATTTCAGCATTGTTTTATTATCAATTAATTATATTGCATAAAATATCCAGTTATGTACTGTATACGAATGATAATATAACATAACTGTGTATAGTGGTAAGGACATTTTAAAACACCAAGTTTTGCATTACAATTCACTGTATGACAAAAGGACTTCTGGCTGTCCTTTCAATACCTACACGCTCAGATAGAACCTGCAAAGAGCTGCATGCAAAACTCAAAGCCAAAGGAAACTTTATGCAGCTTTAACCTTTCAAACGCTGATTTTTCCAGACTACCAACAAAATTAAGGTTTAGAAGGATATTAAAAATACAAGGAGCCAAATTCTGCCTTCATTTTCTCTGGACTTACGCTAATGTAACTTACTTTGGATTTACATCAGTGAAACGGAGTTCAGAGTTTGGCCCAGTATTCTCCAGCCTCTGGGCTAGGCAGCTTTCTTCACAGTACTAGTTATGGATACCAATAGAGGCCATTTCAGTTAACCGGGCCTTTCTCTGTTTTAACTTCTGCATTACACTCATGAACACATTCGTCTTGGCACTCAGTCACCTGAGCAAAAAGTCCAATGATCTGAATGCCTGAAGAAAAACACAGAGTTCGCTTGTTGCAGGGGGTGAGGGAAAAGGTAAAGCTTTGGACTTGGTTACGAACCACAACTACAAAATGATTTATTGGAAATTAATAGGTCAGTATAATTCCACTCCTCCCCTCTCCCACCCAACCTGGAACCTCTACTAATCTAGATAAAGCAACATGGGAAATGAGACAAAAGAATCTGACCGCCTAGGAGGAGGATATCCTTAGATCCTTAATCACTGATCATATTTATTGCAGTGGTGCTTAAGGGCCGTCCAAGAATGGGGTCTCATTACACTGATCTACAATTTTTTAGAAGTCATCTGCTTCAGAGATAAAATGTGATATTTATTATGTATTTTGATGTGCTGAATTCAAATATGACAAAACAACTGATTGGCTACTGTTTCTAAGATATTTAAGTTTTTACATTTTATGTCTATGTATATTGTGTAGATAGTAGAGTTTTAATCATAAATTGTAAACCTAGGTCTTTTCATGTATTTATAGTTGCTTTACAGGATAATATTTCACCTGTCCTGTTTATCTAACACTTTAAAAATCAGCAAAAGGGTTATAGAAATAAAATGTATTATGAAACAAAAGGCAAAAAACTATTATGTACATAGTTTAGTCCTATTCAGTGTCTACTCGGCGCTTCTTGGCTTGTCTCTTGTATTCATTAAATGGAGCATCTCTTGTCAATGTCCAGCAATAGTTTGCAAGCATTGATGGGCTCCATTTGCCCTGATAGCGTTTCTCCATTGTTGCAATGTCCTGGTGAAATCGCTCGCCGTGCTCGTCGCTCACTGCTCCGCAGTTCGGTGGAAAAAAATCTAGATTAGAGTGCAAAAAATGTATCTTTAATGACATGTTGCAACCAAGGCTTTTGTATGCCTTGAGGAGGTTTTCCACCAACAACCTGTAGTTGTCTGCCTTGTTGCTTCCGAGAAAATGTATTGCCACTGACTGGAAGGCTTTCCATGCCGTCTTTTCCTTGCCACACAGTGCATGGTCAAATGTATCATCTCGAAGAAGTTCACGAATCTGAGGACCCAACAAAGACACCTTCCTTTATCTTAGCTTCACTTAACCTTGGAAATTTTCCACGGAGGTACTTGAAAGCTGCTTGTGTTTTGTCAATGGCCTTGACAAAGTTCTTCATCAGACCCAGCTTGATGTGTGAGGGTGGTAACAAAATCTCCTTGATTCAACAAGTGGTGGATGCTGAACACTTTTCCTCCCAGGCTCCAATGACTGTCGGAGTGGCCAATCTTTCTTGATGTAGTGAGAATCTCTTGCACGACTATCCCATTCGCAGAGAAAACAGCAGTACTTTGTGTATCCAATCTGCAGACGAAGCAAGAGAGCAACAACCTTCAAATCGCCACAAAGCTGCCACTGATGTTGGTCATAGTTTATGCACCTCAAAAGTTGTTTCATGTTGTCATAGGTTTCCTTCATATGGACTGCATGACCAACTGGAATTGATGGCAAAACATTGCCATTATGCAGCAAAACAGCTTTAAGATTCGTCTTCGATGAATCAATGAAGAGTCTCCACTCATCTGGATCGTGAACGATGTTGAGGGCTGCCATCACACCATCGATGTTGTTCCAGGCTACAAGATCACCTTCCATGAAGAATGGGACAAGATCCTTTTGACGGTCACGGAACATGGAAACCCTAACATCACCTGCCAGGAGATTCCACTGCTGTAGTCTGGAGCCCAACAGCTCTGCCTTACTCTTGGTTAGTTCCAAATCCCTGACAAGGTCATCCAGTTCAGCTTGTGTTATGCGGTGTGGTTCAGAGGAGGAGGATGGGAGAAAATGTGGGTCCTGTGACACTGATGGTTCAGGATCAGAAGTTTCATCCTCTTCCTCGTCTGACTCAAGTGAGAATGATTCTGGTGCATCAGGAACCGCCAGTCCTTCTCCGCGGGGTATTGGGTGTATAGCTGATGGAATGTTTGGATAATGCACAGTCCACTTTTTCTTCTTTGACACACCTTTCCCAATTGGAGGCACCATGCGGAAGTAACAATTGCTGGTATGATCTGTTGGCTCTCTCCAAATCATTGGCACTGCAAAAGGCATAGATTTCCTTTTCCTGTTCAACCACTAGCGAAGATTTGTTGCACAAGTGTTGCAGCATATGTGTGGGGCCCACCTCTCGTCCTGATCTCCAATTTTGCAGCCAAAATAAAGGGGATAGGCTCTCTTAACCATAGTGGTTATACTGCGCTTTTGTGATGCAAAAGTTACTTCATCACAAACCTAGCAGAAGTTATCTGAACTGTTCACACAAGTACGAGGCATCTCTGCTCACTTTGGCTAAACAGAAATGTGTCCCTCTGCAAAATCAAACACTGACAAATAAGAGAGCACAACACTGTATGATTTCTAGAGCTGATATAGGGCAATTTGTTCAGCAGAGTGATGTAAGCTTCGTTATGATTGCATCATCCATGACTTCTAGGAATAACATGATGCAATTCATATCATGTATGACGCAATACCAGCTTCAGATTGCATCATTCATTGTTTTGCCTAAAAAGCAAGTACTGTCCAAACCCAGTCATAGATTTATTCATAGATCCAGTCAAAGATGTATTTTAGTCATTTCTGGTTTAAACTGAGATCCCTTCCCTTTATAACTCACTTATCCTCTGCCATTCCCATGTCAAGGGTCGTATATACTGACCCAATAGCATATCTTGAAAACTAGAGCCAATCAACAATTTTAAGCATAATTTTCGTTCTCAGTGACCCAGAATTAGTATAGTTTGACTACATTTATTTCAGAAGCATTTTGGCTGTAGAGCAGTGTTATGCTAGGCACCGTATAACACAGTATCAGACAGTCCATGCCCCAGAGAGCTTGCAATCTAAATAAAGACACACAGAGGGTGAGGGAAGGGATAGAACACACAAGAAGAGACATTGGTTTGATGGTGGCAAATGTCATGTTAGTTCCACAATTTTTGGGTGGTGAAGGTTTAACTAGAGGGGATCAGCTAAATGGAAAGAAAAATGAAGGGAGAGGAGATGTTGGAAGTAAGAAGGCAAAAGAGAAGATGAGGGGGCAGGTATGGAGTGAAGGCGAGATGAAGAAATTGTGAGGGAGAGGATTGGAGCTGAAGTAGAAAGAGAGCCTGAGACATGAAGCCTGGTATAAGGGGCCTGGCCTGAGGCCTAAGGCCTGAACTAAGATAGTCAGGCTCTGTTAGTATGAAACAAAGTTCGCAAGAGTCAAGCTACGATCAAAAGTCAGACCCTGTTACAAAACACATCTAACTTGCAAGTTTACAGAATCTGGCAAGAACAGGGCTGATACTGCAAAAACCCTGCACAATTCTGGATTTGAGGGTGGGAGAGTGCTGAGGGAGGGGTTGTCCCAGGACTGGTGTCAGCTTTTTTGCCTTCCTAGGCATGAAGAAAAAAAAATCCATACCACCAAAAAGCTGCAGAAGCTGCTACTGAATTGCCGCCGCCGGCGTAACCAGCAAGGAGCATTTGCTGCTGAATTGCTGCCGGTGGCAGAAATAGCGTTTAGCTACTACCGAATTGCCGCCAGTGGGCAAATTGGCAGAGACCAGTCACTGCCGAAGTCCTGCCGGTGGCGGATTTTCCGTTGAGCTGCCGTTGAATTGCCGCAGAGGCAGACTATTTGCCACCCCCCATTTCCTGACGCCTTAGGCAGCCGCCTAGGTTGCCTAATGGCTAGTGCTGGCCCTGGGTGGTCCCAACAGAGCTTCATTTTACTTCCTCCCTGAATGTGGCAGTCCCTGTGTAAAGAACCTTAATAATTCTAGTAGGAGTCATTTGGTTGTTGAAGAGATCTCAGGGGCCATGTTCTAGCAGAAAGTTGCATTATATGCCAATAAACTAAAAACAGGTGTGCTCTGAATGGGGAAGTTCTAACTAAGGAAAACAAACTCTCTTCATATGCAAGTGCCAATGATGAAAATGTGACCCTTGGAACTTGTACATTCCTGTTCGCTGTCACACTTCTTGTTGGAACACCTGAGATAAGAGAGAATCATCTGGTGACTAGCAGAATTTTCTTGAAAGAAAGAAAACTTCTGCTGCTTAACATGATTTTCTATAATCTGTCCCAAGCAAGATATGGCTTGCAGAAAAACAGCCTATTGAATAAAATTTCAGACAACGGAAAATCTGAAAGGAGTCTGGAGAGCTCATAGGCAAGCTAATCGTTAAGCACAGATTCTGGACAACCATTACAGGGAATAGAAGATGCTGAGCTAGGATGCTTTTATGAGCTACCGAGAAAAGGGAAATTAGAGAGCCAGAGAAAAGGAAGAAAAAAAATCCCTTGTTCCTGTTGGCT
Source organism: Dermatemys mawii (assembly GCA_007922305.1). Lineage (NCBI taxonomy): Eukaryota > Metazoa > Chordata > Testudines > Dermatemydidae > Dermatemys > Dermatemys mawii. Next base: position 26,719,178 of record ML677326.1, read on the forward strand.
GTTATATCAACGATAATGTTAGCAAAGTAGCTCTAACAAGTGAGAGTCTGAAAGGAAACTTATAAAATGAATGTAAATGTCTTACAGAGGGAGAAGTATGAATCATGTCCAGAAAGCACAGGGAAATCCCAGGATGGAATGATGGACCTAAATGATGAGCTTCTATTTCAAAAAGCTAGTTATATAAAATCATAGAAGTATAGGTTTGGAAGGGTCATCTTGTCCAGTCCTCTGCACTCAAGGAAGAATTACATAATAACTAGACCATCCCTGACAAGTGTTTGTCTAACCTGTTCTTAAAAATCTCCAATGTCGGAGATTCCACAACCTCTCCATGGCAATTAATTCCAGTGCTTAACTATCCTGACAGGAAGTTTTTCCTAATGTCCAACCTAAACCTCCCATGCTTCAATTTAAACCCATTACTTCTTGTCCTATCCTCAGAGGTTAACAAGAACAATTTTTCACCCTCATCCCTGTAACAATCTCTTATGTACTTGAAAACTATCATCGTGTCCCCCGCTGTCTTCTTTTCTCCTGACTAAACAAACCTAATTTTTCATTTTTTCCTCATAGGTCATGTCTTCTAGACCTTGAATCATATTTATTGCTCTTCTCTGGACCCTCTCCAATTTGTCCACATCCTTCCTGAAATGTGACGCCCAGAAGTGGACACAATACTCCAGCTGAGGACCAATCACCACAGAGTGGAAAAAAATACTAGAGGTCATATACAAACCTAAAGTATGTGAACTTTTTGACTACCTTAAACTGGATGTAGTAAACGCCTTGGGTCTTTGACTTGCAGTAAGCAAGTTAGGGGTAAGAGAAAAAGCCAATCCTAACACTGACACTCTGCTCCCTTACTGTGATCTCTTTATTTGTGTCCCTATTCATTGTGACTTTTTCTTTCATGCTGTCCCTTATGACCAGAACCGTCTCCCTCATGCTGTGTGCCAAACAACCAACTCTTCTCCTTCAAATCCTCCCTTAAAACTTCTGCAAAGTCTTTTCATAATAATCCATCAAAGAAATGGGAAAAGACAAAAATACTGTCTTTTGGGGCTGAAGCATATTTAGGGGCCTGACCTCCTGAGAGGTGTTCAGCTCAATGCCTGTCAAGATCACACCCCTATAATGGAAGACCTTGGAGTTTAAAACGTGTCTTATGTCAAATACACAGCCTCAAAAACACTGATGGCCTCAAAATTAACGAATAAATACACAATCCTCTAGAACAATATAAAACACACAAGCATTGGCTGAGACTGAGCCACTCCAAAAAGAAAATGGTTGGTCTGTCTCACTATTGGAAATTTTCTTGAAATGATCATTGTACAACATTTAAAATTTAGAAAAGGGCCAGTGAAGAAAAGAGGGATTTTGACTGCATTCTTTACTCATCTGGAAGGACTATCTGCTGTTGCATTTGAGCTCCAAAGAGACATTTGGAATCTAAAGACATGACCCTCCAGAGAATTCAAACTGGTATTAATTTTCGTTTGCTTGAGCAAAAATAAAGCACTTCAGGACTACTGGATCTTTCAAGCACCTACAAGAATGTCCCATTTTTCCTATTAAAGGAAAGTTATTTTAGCTTAACACCCTATCCCCCACTCCCACCTCACACAGCTATAGGTGACTTCTGTGACTAAATTAAAAACGGTAGTCTTGTCAGATCACAAAAATCATTACAGTGTTACAGATCCCCAACAAATAAACAATGATATCTTTGCTGCAAATATATCATCTGAAGATAAACTGAACTAGATGATCTCTGTTACTTAACTGAACCCTGAAGATCATCACTAGCAAAGCAGACATTAGATTTTGCTGCGGCTGCTGCTATTTCAGAGGGAAGTCCTTCTAAAGAAGCTCTCCTCACTCAATGGGAGGATAGGGAGTACACTATTTCCTAGATACTAGCTGCCCACTGTCCTTGGGGCCCATAAGCTGCTTAGGAAGACGTCTGAATCATAGGCGCCGACTCCGTGGGTGCTCTGGGGCTGAAGCACCCACAAAGAAAAACTGGTAGATGCAGAGCACCCATGGGCAGCTTCCCACCCTGCTCCCTGCCCTGGTGCACCTCTGCTATGCCTCTGCCTCCACCCCAAGCACACTGCCGCCGCTCTGCTTCTCTCCCTCCCTCCCAGGCTTGCCATGAATCAGCTGTTTGGCGCGGCAAGCCTGGGAGGGAGGGGAGAGAAGCAAAGCAGCGGCGGCACGCTCAAGGAAGGAGGCAGAGTGGAAGTGAACCGGGGCAGGGAGTGGTTCCCCTGCAGGCCCCCACTCCGGGTTACCTGCTCCGGGTGGACCTCCTCGTGCCCCCCCCCCAGCTCATCTCTGCTCTGCCTGCTCCCCTGAGCACACCACCACTCCACTTCTCCCCCCTCCCTCCCAGGTTTGCTGCATGAAAGCCTAGGAGGGTGGGGATATAGGAGGAGGTGATTTGGGAAAGGGGTTGGAATGCAGGCGTGGAAGGGGTGGAGTTGGGGCAGGGCCGGGGAGGGCATGAGCACTCTCCGGTGCTGGCTAAAGTCGGTGCCTAAGGTCAAAATAGCTATAAGAATGCTCTGGCTTATACAAGGGGTTGGGCAGCCCACCACCTACCTCTGGAATATGGGAAACAAAAAATGGCTTAAAACCACTTTTACCTCATTTCTTTCCATTCCCATGTTAAGCATGGGAATGTAAGAACTGAGAATCAAGTCTCAGACGTACAGCCTTTTCCCTTTTCTATGGGAGGAATGAGACTGGTGGATGTTACCTTGATCTTAGACAATTTTGTCTTAATAAGGAACAGGAGCCAAGTGGGAACACCAAGCCCACACCAAACCTGTGACACAGGATGAAAAGGTGCCCCCAAGAAATTTGCTTAAATCCTGCCCATATCAATTGAAATGGGAGAAGACGATGCTACAAATACTACATTTTCCCCCAGGGTCAAGATACTATACTTTTCCACAAAACAGTTAAGTCACAAACCAGAAACAAAACATTGTTATGTACTCAACAGACTTTTACCTACCTCTAATTTTTTTTCAATGACTTACAGAAAATCTAATGGTATGGCACTAGTGCTTAGCTGTAATTCATTGATTCCTAGCAAAATGAATGAATATCCTTCAAAAAAAATCCTTCAGAAATGTTGAGGGCCAGTGACTACTGGTACCAAACAGTTTTACAGATCATATCAAATCAATAACTCATAGAAGGCATGACTGATACAGAATATCCTTACTTTAGATGGAAAACAAATTGTGCATTACAATCCTTAAATCGATAAATATCTCAGAAATCAGCAACACAAACAAGATGAGAGAACTTTATTTAATCTTCAATCAGAGAGTAAGAAACTATACATACCTGGGTTATTTTAATGGTAAAATAGCTCCCATGCTAATTTTCTACCCTTACAGCAACAGCAACTATTTGCATTTCAACATACCCTTCCTCTCTCACTCTTATCAGATTGATATCCATAAAGTTCTCAAGCTTAGGTTAAAAGGTGTTAAATTTGTTAAGCTACTGCTATTTCTTTTTTATTAAAAGTGAAAAATGACAATAAAATGCTTACAAAAATCAATACACTCTACAGTGACATCTCCTTTTATTTTTTATTTCTAATAACTTAGAAAAAATATGTTAAAAATATCAGCAAAAATGGATGGGATTCAAGCATTAGACAGAAAATGTAAAAGCCATGTAAAGATTTTTGCATTGCACATTCAAAGGAAAATCTCCCCACTTGCAAAGCAGAAGGAAGAGGGACCTTGACATACATTATTATACAGGCATTTGTATGGAATTTATCCTGGGAGTAGCCGTGGACACCACATTTTACATTAAAGTGGCAAACAATCAGGGAGAAACCAGATTTTCTTGGCTATATACATGAGTATAGGTTGAATGGATGCATTTTATTTCCAAGCACAACAAATGTTTTTGTTGCTAATTTTTGTCAGACCTCTGTGCATTCTGGTTGTCTGTGACAGTGTCTGATTTTAGAAATAATTATAATACCACCCTACATTCGTATATCATCATTCAAGAAAGGATCTCAAAGCTGTGATCAAGTAAGCCTCACAAACCTCCATAAAGGACAGCAGGGACAATCTAAAGTGTGTTCTACTTAAAGTAACTGTAAAATATCTGTCATTCCTATTTGACATACAGAGAAATGGAGGTAGAGAAACTAAACAATATGTACATTTTCAGAACTCAGATTTCCTGGCTCACAGTACTATGCTGTAACCATTAGACCATCCCTCCCTTTAAAAAAACGTAATGTTCAAAAATTGAAAATACATGTAATGCCATGGTTCTATGCAAGAAATTCCCACTGACATCATGGTAGTTGTACGAACAGATCAAGGACAGTGTATAGTTTCTGCTTTGGAGTATGGTCTCTTTCTGTCTTGGTGCCTTTCAAAACTATCATTTGTGAGCACAGGATGTAGAATGATAGGTAAGATTTTTAAGAAAAAAAGAGAAATAACCTCAAGAAAAGCAGATGGTCTGATTTTTATGCTACGATTTAGGAACATGCATTATTACTGATTTATATTGCACTTTTGCAAGCATCAAGGTGCTTTACAGAATCACACACTGCAGCTTCTATTTCCTCTATACAATGAAAAAATATGCAAAACGGAAGCATTTATGTGAATAGATCAGCAGTAGTAAAGTTACAGAAGTTGTATCAGATCATCATCCCCGCCATTGTATCCATACAAAAGAATGTCAGAGAATATAGCCAGAAATGTATATATACATTGCAGATACATGGGTATAGGAAGTTAGACTTAAATTCATTTTCTGGACCTCCGCACAGCAAGGCGTTTTTTTTTATTACATATGAGGATCCAAATTTCTGTTGTAAACTTAAAACCATCTTTCTGAAGTGTGCAACAAAATGAACATCATATGGCCTCATATACTGATACAGGTCATCTCACCAAGCACAAAACAGCAGCCAAAATGGAGATGGAACAGAGTAGCCATCCCAAGCCCAGCAACAGCAGCAGTGATTTCATTAGTTTTTGTGGAAAATTTAGTAAAAAGCTGATGGTACATATGGCTCACAGGTTTATAATTCTGTAAAGTGTCTTGATGTTTGTGGGGTGCCAAATTATTTTAAAATCTGCGGGAAGAGAAAATGATTGACATGCTTATTTGAAACACGTGAATCAGGATTTTAAATTTTCTTTCCAGTTTCCAGTAGAAAATATTTGGGTAACTAGTTATGAACCAACACATGCCTTGAGAAAGAGTGGTTTTGAGTTGATCGGGATTTTTTTCCTCCCTTCATGTTTGCTTGCTGCAGTGTGCTTAAATGAAGTATAAACCATAATAAAATCTGCAAGAAAGCAGAGATATTATTGTACTCTACATTACCCGACTACCCTTTTTAAACCAGACACATTTGTCACTGTTGGAAAAATAAGTGTCTGATACTTATCATATTCTCACATATTTCACCCGCTATTATTTCTTTAAAAATGTGGGGTATTTAAAGGGTCCTTTTTATTATCTATTTGATTTGTCTGCAAGTGACTGTGCATGTGCTGTATGTTTTGCTGGGGGAATAAGAACATTGGTCATAAGGGCCAAATTCCAATATAACATATGTACAGTTTGCTGAATATCTTATATACTCTGCTGCTGTGCATACCTGCACAAACCTAACAGTAGTGAATTGTGGTTTTGGAGCTGCACAGACAGGAACAACATTCTGCTCTTCGATTCACCTGGCAGACCTCACCTCCAATATTCTAATTTCTCTGTATTTACAGATCTTCCATCCTATACTGACTTAGATACCAATGAGTATTATCTGATCATGTAAGGAGAGCCTGATACTGGGACTGTAATCTGCCAAGGGCATCTCAGGGAAGGGCTTTACCCTATACGCTATACATTGAAGCAACATAAGCAATAGCTAATATTTTTACCCAGATTCTGATTCCCTTACAATTAGTACTATCTTATTCTGCCAGCAGCCCCACTGAGGATGCAAGTAATGGCATCAGAAACTTTTATCATTAGTTGCATACACAGTATCATACACAAATAGAAGGCATGAACTCTGCCCCAAACATCTTACAGTCTATGTTATATAAAATGAAGCATGACTTGGAGGGATATGAGAATGGGAGGAATGTTTCTGTATCTTATGCATCGTGTTGCTTTGCTTTGACTGTGAATCTGATGGGAGAGAAAATCATAAACTTACAAGGAGAGATCTGAAAGAGGTTGTACAGCCTGTGGGATAGAAAGACTAGCTCCAGGGATAGTGGGAAGCAGGGGAGAAAGTCCAGAGATACTCATGAGAGTATCTGTATACCTGCGCTACTAAACACGGGGAAGAATTCTTCTCAGACCATACGGCAGCTCTTGACCTTGGGATCCGACAGAGCTTTGGACTCTGCCTGTCTGGCCTGTGAGTGCTGCTCTGATCTAACTCCGCACACTCTGAAAGCTGACAAGCCAGCCCAGCATTCCCCTGACCTGAATCAGGAAGAGAATGCAGTGGCTCAGAATTACAAATTACATCTAAAAATTGTCATACTTAATTTTAAAAAATAATAAAACAATAAGCTATCTTGGTCTTATCTGAAATGTGAAGCTTGGGAATCATGCTTTAGAAAATGAAAACATTTTCTCCTTTGTTTAGTTTCCCAGGTCCCAACATTCCAGCCTGGCAGAAGTAAGGTGTCCTTGGTTTGTTTGTTCCCAGGTCTTTCAAATGAGCATTTTTCACCAAGTTTTGCATTAATCACTGTGCTGCTAGTCTAAGCCAAAAGTCTGTATCCCTTGTCCTCCAAAACGCCTTTCCATTTCCCATTCTTCGAATAGTTCTTATATTGGTTACATAGGAAATATTTTCAGTTACAAAATTACAAATGTCTGGAGGGCAAGACATTAGCAGCCCTAGTGGAACCCATTTTAACCGCAGGAACATTATATACAATGTTTCTAACTTGCTGTATTTAACCCATTAGGTCCAGAGCAGAAAATGCTGCCAAGCCTTCAGATAACAGAGACCCGACTGATATGTGACGTTGTCTGATCAAGCTCCCCTGCCTTATCAGATAAAGAATGAGGTGCTTCATGGAGACAGAGATCTGAGCTCCCTAGCGATCTGGATTGTCTTCCCCCATATCATAGGTGCTCCCCATGCATGTTTTTAATAGCTAACCTCCCTCTATTACTTTCTTCACATGTATCCCAGTTATGGATACATTACTTCTTCCTCTGTTCTTCTCCATAGGCGTACCAACACACCCTCATATGGCATACCACAGGAGTTTCAGGTAAGGTAGGGTTACAGACTGTATACTGATTCTTCAGTCAGAGAGTTCGTAACTGAATGGCTTTGCAGGGGACATTACTAATTGTTATCACCATTTTTATTGTTGTTGGCATTGAATCAGCTCAGCAGAAAGGACTAATGAAAAACAGTATCAATCACTTCTCAAAACAGGCTGGTGCATTATTATAGTATGATAAGTTCAATTGCAGATCACATGCATTTTCTGTCTTTGACCATCTGGCACAAGTTGATTCTCTATAAGCTCACAATATATATTAGAACACAGAATTATATTTTAAGTGGATTTCACATACTGCTTCTCTTCATTCTAAATGCTGACGATAATGTTTACCACTTTGCTATTGTAGTCTTTTCCCCATATAATAAGATATGAATAGGATTCACTGCCCTTTATTGCCCCTTTAGCAACCTGGATGGAAAAGCTAAAGACCAACTGTGCCCGAACATGGAATTTGAGGGGAAAAAATATATCAGTGAGCATATTTTTAATTACAGTGGTTACAGCTAACAATTTCCTGAAAATGCTTCAGTAGAGAAAACAACCGACAGGGACAGCAAGGTGCTTGTTGCAACTTACTCAGGGAATAGATAAGAAGTATCTTTTGTATTGCATGTGGCTTAAACAAATAAATTACAGTCTTGATAACCTTTTGTTTCAGTGTTGTACCATTTGCACTGCTTTAGTTAGGTTGTGTCACTCCCAGTATAAATCTTCACTTGCGAGGCTTTATAACTAAGCTATAAAAATGTGCTCTGGGCGGAAACTTAGAAAAATTTAACACAAACAGAGCAAGGGAAAGCAACCTAAAAATAGACCTCAGAGGTAAGGTAGTTTTTAAACCCCTGTCCAACTTTTTGTCACATCTATTCTGGTAAGAAAACAGGGGAGAAGAGGGAGGTTCACTTTGGAGAGATAATGATGATTGCTACTATACAAAAGTGAAGACCTAATCTTATTGTCAACGCTCATGAAAGTGGTTCATGGAAAAGGGATGGTCACTAGATCTTCCATAGGGTGAAGGAGGTTTCAAATAAGAAAGGATAAGGTATACTGAAACATGTGAAGTTCAAACTTTAGGTGATTTTTTTTTTTTTTTTTTAGTTTTAGAAGGCCATCTAAGCAGCGAATCATCCCATTACTATGTAAAGGTAAGAAGGCATTATTATTAATTATGATACTTAATCATTCATATTGAGATAGCTCCTCCTTAAAGTCTATCAGAATTTGCTGAGTCAGGACAATTTGTTGCATTCAGGACATTGCAAGCTGGGACTGGGAAGACAGATTGCTAGTCATTCAAAAGTCATCATTTACCATGTTGTGGTACCGGTGATAATATCCTATTTACCTATGCTTACAAAATGAAATCATGTACGTAACTACTGGCAAATGTTGGTTTCTTAATGGTAACTTCTGTGGCATTGAGCTGTGATCAGGATTACTTTAACACTAGTCAAAAGAAGCCTGCATATCCCATTACAGGAGCCTATTCCCATTGTACTGGTGACAAGACATACCAATATCATAACATTTGCCTCAAAACACAGTCGTGACAGTTTATGGTGTGCATTAACTTTCTTTAGAAATATGTATAAAATATGAAAAACCTACAGCTTTTGTTTAAAATTATAAAACTAAAATGTACCATGAAATTTAAGTATTTTAATGTCTTGTTGCTTTGTAGTCCTGGACACTCAGGGTATGGGCACACGGCAGTAAAACACAGGCAGCTGGCCCATGTCAGCTGACTCAGGCTAGTGGGGCTATAACATTGCTGTGTAGACATTCAGGCTTGGGCTGCAGCCTGGGCTCTGGAACCCTAGGAGGGGGGACGGTCCCAGTGCCCAGCTCCAGTCCAATCCCTCATGTACACACTGCAATTTCCTAGCCCCTGAACACAAGCCCTAATGCAGGCCAGCCATAGGCGTTTTACTGAAGTGTAGACATACCCTCGGGATCATTCAGTTGCTATATGTGGGGGGAAAGTAAAATTTATTTCAGTTCTACTAATGTAATTTGTCTTTATGAACAGGGGCAGCTCTAAGGTTTTTGCTGCCCCAAGCGCAGAAGTTCCGTGGCACGCCTGCGGGAGGTCTGCAGATGCCGTGGATTCGGCGGCGTGTCTGCGGGAGGTTCACGGGTCTCGAGGCCTTGTTGTCCCCACTGCTGAAATGCTGCCGAATCCCCAGCAGCCGTGGACCTCTCACCGAAATGCCGCCAAAGACAGCCTGACTGCCACCCTGATGGCGAACATCAGGTCGTCCCCCTGCGGCTTGCCGCCCCAGGCACGCGCTTGGAGCGCTGGTGCCTGGATCCAGCCCTGTTTATAAACCCAGAGGAGGAAAACAAATTCTTACCTTCAGAGTATTTAATGTGTTTTTTTGTACATGGGAGGAGCAGGAATTTTAGGTGGTGGCTGCCAAATGTAATGATGATAGGTGCTGACGAAATGTCTCAGCATACCCTAAAGTTATGCAAAATAAAGAACTACTTATTTGAATTGCATCCAACTCTCTATCTTCAGGGCAATCCAAGAGAAGATTTGTTTGAATGTTTTTCATTAAATGCTGTTGTGCCATACTAGATAAGAGATTCTATTTGAAATAGCAGCCACTTCCAATTTTTCCCCCCAAAATAAAGGAGGGTTTATCAATTCCAATCATTCTTATCCAGAATTAGTTGTCAAGTTTCAATAGCTGGCATGGATCTGACGACATAAATTTAGCACTGGTGTTGAATGACTAATACAATCTCATGGAACAGGCCTGAATATATGGGCCTGCTGAGGCTGACCAACTACATTTAAAATATCAGCACTTTTATGTTACCGTTCCTATTAACAACAGTTGGCTGACAACAGATGTATTCAGATTAAGCATCAATTTAAAAAAGTATTATCTGTTTGAAAAATCTGAAAAGTAGGTTCCAGTTCTCTCTCTCTCTCTCACACATACACACAAATCCCGACCGTCACAGAACTCCATTAACTTTGACTAACCAAAAATGCTATTTATTCTCTATTGTGTAAAACAAGTATTACAGATATATGTAAGTGTTCATACCCTGCTGTAGTAGGTTTCTTTATTATTATTTTTAATTTGTGAAATAGTATCACCTTCAGGCCCTGACCAAAATCAGGTGCTCCTTGTGCTGGGCACAGATCAAACCCAGAATAACTAGTTCTACCAACATCAGTAGACAAGATAGACAAAGAAAGTGTTAATTTCATAATTTTACAAATGAAAAACTGAGGCACTGAGCAACTAAGTGATTTGCCTAAAGTTATAAAGGCAGTTACTGGCAGTACTGTGAATTAAACCCAGATCTCCTGAGTCCCAGTCCAGTGCCTGAACCAAAAAGCAACCTAATCATAATGCTGATATCTAAAAAGGACTCACTGAACCAGTTGAAGCAAGTGTGAACTAGTTAGAATGCAGAATAGCCCACAACTAACACTGATAAAAGTTAAAACCATGTTTCAGCCAGTTAAAAAACAGCATGGAAACAAAACCAATCTGGTACTGAACTGTGTTTCAGTGAGCCAGTCGACTTAGAAAAAGAGGGTCTCTGAGTCAATAGGAATAAGGTTGCCCCAAAATTGTAGTCAAGCACTAGCCTAGTTTGCACCAATGCCTCTGTGAATTTCTGGTTGTTTGGTCGGATCTTCCATTGTTCACTTCACTGTATATATTTTTTCATTCATCAATATAACAATAAACTCCTGCTAATAGGATGTTGTTACTAGATGCTAATTCTCTATTTCAAAATAAATATAATGGCTTCACCTTCACTTTGTTTTTATAGTACAGTAGGAGATCGTCATCCTGTCAGGTTTTATTTTCCTCCCACTGACATTATCTCTTAATTAAAAGAAAAAATAAATAGACAGATTCAACCAGGTGCTTTGGCTGATATGAAGCACAGTTCCATGAAAAAAAAATCAGACAACAACTGAATTTGCATGGCAGTTGATGTTTGTAGCAAACCACAGTCAGCAGTAAGTGGGGTTGGCTGGCTTTTTCTTTTTTTTAAAAAAAAAAATGAGTCTGAGTTTTAGAATTCCAGTTAACAGTGCATTACAGTAATGGCTGCAAAGAACCATCTCTCTTCTCCTTGTGTGGTGGGTGAGGAGAGATTTTACATTTCAAACATCGTTTATACCATTCACGCAGATCTAGTATTTCCATTGAGTCCTCCCAATCTGCAGCCCTACCCTCCACCTGCCACACACTGTGCAGAGTTGGAAGTTTGACTTTAGAACAGGGATCGGCAATCTTTCAGAAGTGAGGTGCCAAGTCTTCATTTATTCATTCTAATTTAAGGTTTCACGTGCCACTAATACATTTTAAAGTTTCTAGAAGGTCTCTTTCTATAAGTCTTTAACATATAACTAAATTATTGTATGTAAAGTAAATATGATTTTTAAAATGTTTAAGAAGCTTCATTTAAAATTAAATTAAAATATAGAGCCCCCTCAGACCAGTGGCCAGGACCCCGGCAGCGTGAGTGCCACTGCAAATCAGCTTGCGTGCCGCCTTCGGCGCTCGTGCCATAGGTTGCCTACCCCTGCTTTAGAACTTTATTGAAGAACTTGGGAGAGTGGTATGTAAAAAACAAACAAAACCCCACCATTTTGAAAGATCTTTGCTTTTAAATAAAACACTCCAACATTTCAATCATCTGTGAACAAATCTCTCTTAAATCTACTAAGTTCAGTTTATACTAACATGATATGAGTATTAAATATCTGGACATTTCAAAACCAAACTGTGAAATGTGCAGTGCTAAATCTTTTTGGACATATCACATAATTTTTGCTACATTGTTTGAGTTGTTCCTGCATCACTATTTTACAAATCTCAACATGCAATTAAAATAAATACGCCTATTAATAACCTGGAAAAAAGAATACTGCATTCATTCATGCAGAAAAATGATGACAAGTTGGAGGAACAAAGAACAACAACATGAACAATGAAGGGCTGGAGATATGAGGAAAGATTTAAAAAGATTTAAATCTGCATGGTTTGGCCAAACAGTTACTAAAGATGGGATATGAAAGCTACTTACAAATATTTAGAGTATAAACAATTACGAGAAGGGAGATGAATTGTTTACACATTTGAACAAACAGAAACAGATCACGTCAGGATACCTGGATCTCAGGCATCCAAGCCCTGTGCTTAGTGGAAACTTGAATGCAGTAGTGAGTCAGACACATTGCAGGCGTCAGCAAAGCAGCTAATGGCGGCTGCAAGCTGTTTGTTGGGGTGAACTTGGCTGCTTCACTTGGAAAGCAGATCAAGGACTCAGACGTATGAGAAAGGCAAGCAACCAATATGGAAGGGCTGGGAGGAAAAATCTGTTCAGGGATAGGTGGCTAAGAAAGTCTGTCCAGAACTGTGAACATATTATTTTTAAAGTAACCAAGTACATTATATGCAAAAGGTGATGCTTAAGCAAAAATACAATGTATATTTTGGATTTTGAATGCAAGAAAGAAAGCAACTCAAAAAGTACGCTCCTACAACAATCATAAATTGATTCCATTGCATGTATACTAAGGCGTAAGAGTTAACAGACTTGGGTATGTGGCACTATGTACAAATCTAGGGGAGCAAGATGGCGACTGCAGTGGCAAGCTATGTCTGAGTGAGAAGTAGAAAGCCAAGAAAGCAAGGAGACAGCAAGAGAAGCAGTGGTGAGCATGGACCATGAGAAGGAACAGAGAGACAGAGCTCCTGGGAACACAGAACTGACTGGCTGGGCAGACTTTGAAATTATGAGCAAGGAAACTGCCAACTGTTTCTGTTCCTACTGTGTTCAGAAAACACTTTGTGTAAATAAACAGTATTGCACAATAACAAAAAACCCATCTGACTTGTATCATCAATCACTCCTCCTAATGGAAACAACCCAATAAAGTCCTGAATATTAGCTAAACACCTGGGCCAAAGGGGCAACACCAATGTTCTTATGCAGTCAATAGGAGCTCATTCCACTCTACCTGGCAGAATCAGGCCCATGTGTTTCTGCAATGGAGATGAGTTATGGCAAGGAGGGGAGATAATTTTGAATTTCCTGAATTTAGTGCATTGAAAATGTCACCTCGAATGTATTAGCATGGAGCCTAACCCTGAAGTCCTGACCTTGCAAAACTCCCACTGAAGCTAACAGGAGTTTTGCTAAAGCCAGGTCCACATGACAGGACCCGCAGAGTTTTATAACATTAAATGCAAAAGCTTAGATCCGTGATACTGTCTTCTCTTGCCACAAAACAAGCTCTTAAAAGACACAAACCAACAGCTGCTAAAGAACAAAACACAACTGAAAAACAATGTAGCAGGTGGCACCACCTGCGTCTGTCTAATTCTAACCCAAACAATCTGCTATTCAGAGGGGCACAGAGATGGGTGGAAAATCAGTGAGTGACTCAGAGTTGGGAAGGGGAGAAAAGTAATTTTGGCTTTGTAATTACTGCTGGATATTGACAGAGAATTCCAGCTGATTGTTAAGTGGACATTGATACTACACTATACTGCACCAGTTCGGCCAAGCAGGCTTAATTATTCTCTCTTCTCACAAGAAAGGCAAAAGTTGAGGGAGAAAAATCTCTGAATTATTTCTTTGTTTTTCTATGTTTCTATGTCACAAATAGAAACACAGCAACTGATTACATTTTTACATCATTTTCCCTTTCAGCACATGAACATATGAACCAATAAGTGCATGAAATATATTATCATATACAGAAAATGAAGGGGAACTGCAGCTTAAGAAATTGGACTTGATCCTGCAAAGATTTATGCACACACTTAACTTTACGCACATGAGCAGTTGTGTTAACCATTGCTTTGTTTCCAGGGAGAGGTAGAAAGCAGAGCAGTGACGGATGCTCATTTTCCGAAGCAGAGGAGCAGTGGTGAGATCACAGCAGAGTGCTGTTATGGGATGGGGCACTTTTCATTTACAGGAGGGCTTGAAAGAGCCTCAAATGGGGTAGTGGGTTGATTGATTTTATTTGGGAGATTGAGAATTATTTGGAGGGAGGTAAATTAGGGGAGAGCAGAAATAATTTGTCTGGCTAATTGCTAGCTCCCCTATAGCTCCATTTTGGGCATTAGCAGCTACAGACCACATGAAAGTTTAAAAAAAAAAAATCCCCCATTGCAGCCCACAATTGGGCTGGTGAATTATTAAGGGCAGGTGAGAGGGGCACAGTTGGCTGATATAAACAGGTTGTTTGGGTTAGAGTTAGACAGATAGAGGTGGTGCCTCCTGCCACATTGTTGTTCAGTTGTATTTTTGTTCAGTGAATCATCAGGGTGATCCTGTTGCTGGAAGTAGGATACCTGACTTAATGAATCATTAGTCTGATCTAATCTGTGATTTGCCAAATCCCAGGTTAATGGTTCTGTGGAAACATGCCAAAAGGGGGTGCATCTACGATTACCAACCCTCCAGGATTGCCCTGGAGTCTCGAGGAATCAAAGATTAATCTTTAAAGAGTATGTCATGTGATGAAACTTCCAGGAATATGTCCAACCAAAATTGGCAACCCTAGGTACATCAACCAGAACAAGCGTGACTCCAGGCTAGAGAGAAAGCTAGCAGGAAGTCTACATCGTGGTGAGAAGCTGGTGTTCTCTTTCCATTGCTTTCCTTGCCTCCTGATTTACATGTGGCTCCTTATGCAATGCCAAGAATGCCAAAAACAAATTAAATATTCCCTATTTGGGAAGTATTTGCCCTATCCCACAGCAAAGACTTAGAGACTCCAAGGTTATGAGCCAACAGCCAAAGAAATATTCTGCTCCCTAGTATGACCACAAACCATGGAGCAAGGAGTGTACCAGGAAGGGGCCATAGCATATACCTCTACGGCCATTTTGGCTTGTGCAGAGTAGAGCACAGGCAGCACCAGGGCAGTTGCTCAAACTTACAGCACTCCTCAAAATTTTAAATTACCCCAAGGCATTTTTGGCCACTGCAGCAACCCAGAATCTGGGGGGCATAAATGTGGCTTAAATCCTGCTTTGTTCCCACCCTTCACCTGGGCTGTGTCTTCTGTGCTGTGCCCAGAATTTAACCGTCAGTGTGCACACAAAGAAACTGGCCAACCACACGGTAAACTGGCTGTGATCAGTTTCTTTCCGTTACAATATTCAGAGCCCTGCAAATCTGCACATAGCCCCAGACAATGCAGAGAAGGTACAAATTTTGTAGCCATGCAGGACTCTAAAAATCTTTATGATTGTATAAAATTTCATCTGCAAAGCAACCCCTAATAAGACCAATATCTATTGAGCACATTTTCTTCAATGATACTGAGACTGTTCATTACAATTAAACACACATACACCCACCCCCCTGCGGGTACTGAATACCCATTCATACTTCTTCCTGCTATGAGGAAGGCCAGGCTATGATGCTTCCCTTCATTCCCATTTCAAAGTCACAGAATTAGACCCACTGAGGGTGCGAGGAGATGGGATTGATAGGATTTACTTTATACGACATTTTGCCCTTCTCCAGTATTTCAGATGGCACTATGCATACAGATGGCAGAATGTAGTATGCAAGGAAATGCATACATAGTTGCGTTGCTTTACCTTATCTGCAAGAAAATGGTCAAATGCAACCTAAGTTTTATTTAGTAATTTCCATGCACATCAGATCCTCCTGGGATACACAATGCACTCTCTTTTATTTTGGTATGGTTCAAACTAGGAAATAGCTGGGGTATCTGTTTACATAATTTGTTCTTGTCATGAAGGACCTGGCTGTCTCTTATGCCTAAATTCTTGTCTTGCTGTCAGTCTCCTTTCTGTTATGCTGGCAGTTCATCCTATTGGAATCAATAGGTAGGAATCAATAAAATGCAAACAATGCACTTTACCCTGGCTGTTAAACTATGTACCTTCAGCACTGGAAATCTTGCAGTTCTCCTTTTAAAGCCTGGGGTGTCATGAGCTGGTAGCAACATCTTTTAGACTAACACTGTCCTCCTTTTCTTCCTGGGACCCACAAACCATTCTTAGTGGAGCTGAGGGTGACTGAAGAGGTGTATATATAGCATCCTTTTACCAAAGTAAATGTAAACTATTTAAATTATGTCTAAGTGCTTTAAATCCACAAAAGAAATCTCATTTTGTTAGAAGTCCACTTCCAGTCTACTGTGTGAAGGCAAAGATGGAACAAGAACTGCAGTTGGTAGCTGCCCACAGCAGAACTGTATGAAGGGTACACTACCTGTGCTACCACAAAGTCTATAGATTAACATGAAGGATCAAATCCCACACTTCTTTTACGCTTCACTTAATTTATGTTTCACTAGAAATAATACCATTTGCATGGACAACAATGTATCACATTTCACTATAGAGTTAGGGCCTCCAGAGAATCTCTCTAAAATCATCTTGACATAGTCAGTAACATAATTGCCATATAGTCTCTATGGACCTCTACTGAAATTGCTTTCCAATGATAATATCAAAATAGTACCAGCATCCCAACAGGGTCTCCGAAGACTTGCAATGGAATCATGTTCCCATCATAAACGGTCTCGTAATGATCCTCCATTGACATTGTCAAGGGATTGCTGTGGAGCATAGTGTTTATTTTCTAGGATGTCCTGAGAAGGACATAAATGTTCTCTCCCTTGAATCCTGGAGCTCAGATCCTATTAAACAACTTTATGAAAAGTAACTACTGCTTCACCACAGTACCCCACAGAGCCTGTAGTATATATATTATTATTTCACAAGCTTCACTGTTGGGTAAAGATGCAATTAGAAAACATATCATTTACCCAATAGACTGGAATGGATCCCAAGGAGTTATTCTACTCTATCGGGTAATTACAGGGAGGGAGGGAGACCCATGTATTATTTACCCAAGAAAATGGAATGTCTCCTTGGGAGCCATGTGAGTCATCCATGCTGTCCATAATAAAGAGATTATCACACTTCATGATAAAAGCCACTGCCTTTGCACAGCAGAGGGTTTCTAAAGATGATTTTCTTTACTGTTTTCACTGGTTTTCTATATATAGAAAGTGGGTTAAGTCCACATTAAGCAGTAACACCCTGTGAAAAGTAATTTAAATCCAATTTGTTTTTTAAGTTGCAGGATGGAGACAAGACTCTAAAACCAGTACATTCCTTTGTATATTTGACATTTCTTAGACTCAGAAAATGGGCAATCTGATTTTTCTGAATTTCTGGAGAAAGTTAGTCTCTAATAGGCCAGCAGAACATATGTTCCAAGTTTCTACACAAAGCAAATTTTGCAAGCCCGCTTTAGAAATCTTTTGAACAACAGATTCTATTGTAGAAGTCTTCTGTCTGTCCATTTTGTCTTTAATTTATAGAGCTTCACATTACACTGAGAAAGAAACATTAGCTACTGGTCTGAGCAAAGGACTCAGAGCCAGGAATTGTACTCCTGACTGGGATACTAACTCCATCTCTTGCCTGGGGAAAGTCACTTGACTGCTGCATGCCTCAGTTTCCTCATCTGCAAAATGGAGGCAATAATTACTCACAGGTTACTTGGGACATTCCTGTACTCAGTGATCGAACTTCAAATATAAAAAGAGAAAATTAAGAAAATAAAAATGTAACTTATTCCATCTTTTATGAAGTTCCGCTATTAATAAGTTGCGCTCAAGAATAATGAGAGAAGTAACTGATTTATACTTATTCAAACTACTTTACTTGGCCAGTTATGTTGAAACAGATTTCCAGTAGCTTCTGCTTTTGGCTCTCTTTCACACTATCTGTGCAATTCTAAACCTACCCAAAAGCAGGAAGTGCAGAAGCATACCAAATTGAAGAAAAATTAACCACTCTTTTTTAATTAAAAAACTAAACCAAACCATAGTGGATTGGCCTAACTTTTTCACCCATGAAATCTTATACTGTGATTTCATAAGACATTGTAATTTATGAAGGGTCAGGACTGGTCTGAGCCTCCTAGGACAAGCTACCATACCGTGCCATGGTTCTCAAAAACTGTGGTTCCTGTACTACTAGTAAGGCACCAAATGAAATAGTATAAGAAACAAGCCACAGACGTGACCCATAAGAAGATTCTTCTCCGACAAAACAGCCTGCAAAGCAAAAAAGATTAGTGTACCTGGCACTCATCCCTCAGAATCATTACTGAACCCACATAGGGATATGGGTCACTGCTTTTGGAGGTGTCATTTTTCAGAGGCAAAGTAAAAATGAAGGACCAGATTTTCCAAAATGGGTGCCTAAAATCAGATTCTTCAGTCCTAACATGCAGAGCACTCAACAGTTTCCTCTGAAGTCAACTAGGGTACAGGATGCTAAGCGCAAAGAGGTAGTCACCCCACAATAGCACTGTAACATCAATCCTGTGTATGTTACTGAAATAAACAGCTCCACTGGAGTCAATGAACTACTTAAAAGAGAAAGGTGAGCAGGATTTAGCCTTTTGTTTGAAATGTTCTTTGGGATACTTCAGAATACATAGCCATGTGTAAATGTAAGATATTATTATGATTATTACTAGTGCACTGGTAATGTATCAGTTGGCCAAACTTGAAGTTGGTATTCATTGTGAGTTATACCTGAATAAAGCATATTGGTATTTGGTCTTATATGTTTGCATCATATTTAATATAATCCCCTACAATATGTTGAATTAATTCTGTAAACACTACATGTTACTGCTATTATTTTTATATTAAAAAAATTGTAAGTCTAATAGGTTAAGTACTATCATACTTAAAATGTGAGAGTACCTTTACCTATGGGAAAGAGTCACTTGATTTTATAATTAATTAGTGGTAGTAGTAGTAGTAGTAGTAGGTCAGAATTGTCTTTTTCCTATCCTGTAATGAACACTTACTGAAACAGACATTAACATTCAGATCATTTATCTGATGCTTAATGCTTTATATAAAAATTGTCTCTGAATGGTACTGCTAGCATTTTATTACAGATTTTTGGTGCAAGTAATAAAATCATCCTACAGCTAATGAACCACGCAACAAAGCAAGCTCGATAGTTAATAAAATATATTATTTTTAAAACAGTCAGGAGATTAGAAAAATATGGTTTTTGGTAAAGAACTGAGTGTACATTTTAAAGTAATGGGCATATTTTATTAGTTGGGTTTTGTGATTGTTTTTGTGATCCTAATAAAATTGTAATGACTGTTCACAAATATTAGATAACTATTCTTTTATTGGGGGAAAATATTTTGTCTTATCCTAGAAAGATAAATATATGAAAAACAGACAACAAAATTATTATTTCATTTAGAGGTATATAGAGAATGGGTGGCTGGCTACTCAAAAGATGAATAGATACCTAGTGACATTCATTTGTAGTAAACATTCTCCTATCAGCCTTTAATATTCAACCTTTACTTTTTAACCTTTGGATAACAACATTTAAAAAGCTACTGGGACAGATCAAAACAAGGCAATGTTTGTCCTCATATAGTGGGAGTTTAAGCTGATCATTTCTATATGTAAACACACCCCACCTAAAACACTGCAGATGTGTTTACAATTGTACAACCACACTCTTCTCTTCTCACACACTTTTCAGCTCTTTCAATATTGAAAGGCAATCCGTACAATTTTTTTTTTTTAACATTAGGATCTTTGTGGAATCATCTATCTTACAAGTAACTCGTCTGTGCTTTAAGGCCTTTGCGGTTGTGCACGTATTTGATGATGGATAGATATATATAGAATTACCTGGGTAGGGGGGAGGGTTTGTACGGGAGTTGGTAGAAATCTTTCCATAATTTTTTTTTGACAAATTATAGCTTTTCAACTTAAAACAATAAATTTAGGGGGAAATTTTAATTTTGGTCAGAAATTCCAATTTTTTTGACAAAAAAGGAAACTGAAAAAAATCACATTTCGGTTTTTTTTCAGTTTTTGGTAACATTTTTTATTTTGGGGCCCTTTTCATGAAAATTTTCAGGTTTTGGTTTTCAAAACCCAAAAAAATAGTACCAACAGTTTTATAAACAAAAAAAGTTTTCAAAACAAAACCAAAAAGCATTTATTTTGTAAAAAATGGGCTTCATAAAACAAAATTATTTCAATTTTTCATTTTTGTTGAAAAACCCAAAACATTCTGAAGGATTTCGAAACAGGTTTTTTCAAAATTTCTCTTGGAAAAAAGCTCTACTTTCCAGATTATGTATAACCTTTTATCCTGCTGTAAACATACTTGTTCTTCAGCTTTATTTGGAGAGCAATTGAACTTACGGGCCTTGTAATGCCCTTTGAAGCTAATGGTAGTTTTGCATGGTCAAGGATTGCAGGATCAAACTTGCTTTAATTGAAATGGAAGTTGACTAGTGAGCAGGGAATGTCAACTATTCTGTTGGTCAAGTGCCTAGTACAATGGGACTCATTCAAGGTTGGTCCCTAAGATTTACTGTTAATCAACATTATCAATAATAATCATTAATAATAAATAATAATAATCATCATTAGATGAAACCCAGGACCTACGGAAGTCAATGGTGTAACTCCCAGATACAAGGCCATGCTCATTAGCTATTCAAGAGCACGAATTTTAACCCATGTCTTGGCCAAATTTCAACTCAGATAATTATAATCTGCATTCTTAAAATTCATCTCACATTTCAATTGGTGAAGTTATTCTTTACTTTTCTTCCTAAAGAACTTCCAAGTAGCGTGGCTGGCACAGAATACCCCAGAAGTACACCTCTACCCCAATATAATGTGATCCGATATAACATGAATTTGGATATAACGTGGTAAAGCAGCGCTCTGGAGGGCAGGGCTGTGTGCTTTGGCGGATCAGCACGGCAGCATGTCTGGTTCCGACATGCTGCCCTGAGTGGCATGTTAAGGGGGCTAGGCCGGGGACAGGGGGTTGGATACGGGGCAGAGGCTCTTGGGGGGGGCGGTCAAGAGACGGAACATGGAGGTTGGATGGTTCGGAGTTCTGAGGGGTCCATCATGGGGTGAGAAGTAGGTGGGAGTCAGATAGGGCGCAGAGCAAGGCTGTTTGGGGAGACACAGCCTTCCCTCCCCAGCCCTCCATAGCAAGTTCGATATAACACGGTTTTACCTATAACACGGTAAGATTTTTTGGCTCCCGAGGACCGCGTTATATCGGGGTAGAGGTGTAGTTACACTTCAGTGGTGGGCAAATAATTTCCACATAAGCAACATATAAAGCATTCTAGATTATAAGGAAGAAAGGGTTATGTACTAGATGGGGAACCTGCAGTACTGCCTTTAGGCTATATTCCTATTCCGTATTTCAAAACATCCATTCTATGCTTTATCACAAAATATTCCTGTCTTTGACATTTATTCTCTACTTATCTTCCTGTCTCTTCCTCATCTTCTAATGACTGTTTCTTATATCAGTGAAACCTGATCTTGAAAGAGAAACTTCCTGTAACTTTAATAAAACATCACATTAAAATATGTAAAAGCGAAACATATTTCAATCCTTGGAAATATATGATCATTAGCAGGTTTTTGGTCCTGAAACAAAAGCCCACCACTCATTAATATTTACACAGTAACCTTCAGAATCTTCCAAAATAATGTACGTTTAGCACCAGCCACATATGTATTGCTGAATTGTAACTCAGCAGCACCTGACGTATTCCTCTCTGAAATTATAGTGTTCTGTATGTACACAATCAATACATAACTGCAGCTTTTTCAAGGGCAGTAAGATCTGATAGTTGTGTTTCTCACCTCACCAATCTTAAGACTAAACAAAACAGCCAGATGCTTCTAGTTAAAACATTACTTTTTTATGTTTGATTTAATGTAGGCTTATTGCTATATAAAAATATTTTAAAGAGACAAAGTATTTCTTTGGTTCTGTGTGCTTTTTTAAAAATACTTCTCAAGACAATCAAAATTAAAAGTACCGAGTATGGAAAGATGCTTTCCTATGCAAAATCCAATCGCCTGATTTAATAAATAATCAAGGAATGTCTTTGTAAACAGTTATTAATTATGGAGAGTAAATTATATTTAAATATTCTTAAATTGTTACTGTTCTACACTTCTTTCCAGACAGATCGTCAAATATTTAATGGGAAAAGATTATTATTATTATTTAGAAAAAAGAAAAAGAAAAAAGTATATAAAATGTTGGCATATTTTCTTTGTTTTATTCTTACAGAGCCCGGGACACATTCACCTAAAAGTTCAGTGCTATCGGCTGACTAAATTTGCAACCTGAATACTGCCCTCAAACTGCATATTGTAAGGTGCTAACATCATAAATCTCAAAAAATATTTTAAGTGCCTTTGTGATATGTATGTTTTGTGAGGGACGCTGCGTATGGCAAGAGGTATCGGAAATGAAAACATAAGGAATATTCATTACAGAGGATATTTTGTCCCCAGCACAAAGCCAAACTGCAGAGCCTGTGAAGAAAGAGGACATCAGGTAAAGCCCACTGAAGTCAATGAGAGACTTTACCTTGACTTCCTTCAGCTTTGAATTTGGGACAGAAAGCAGGAGAAGTCCTTCTGCACAGGCCAGGAAGCTGCTGTGTGGCAACACCTGCAGCTGTGGTAACTGCAGGTATGTGTTTGTTGTGCCCCTTCACAACTCCCAGCTCCTCTCATACACTCAGCTTCAACACTCCTATCAAATCTTGCCTCTGTGACAGCACAAAAGACAACCTCACAGAGCTAGGTTCCAAGGTGTGCAGTGAACATATTCCCTCTACTGCAGCCTCTCAGCCTCCTGTTACCATTCCCCACCCCACACAGAGAAACATCACTGTTTTTTTATGCGCATGAGAACATCTCTGACCATGGACAGGTTGGTAGGATTTAACATGTGAATGACTCAACACTGTGGATGTGCTGATGTGTGGCCATTCGGCAAGTGTGAGGGGAGCATTATATGAAGAAATCCACCATGGCATTGCTCTAAATAAATAAACCACAAAAAATCACTCATTTCAGAACCTTATGGTCCCAACGGAGCATGTAGGTGTTGTTACATGAATTAGTAGCATGTGCACACCACTCAGGAGAATGGTCCATTTTCTATTCTTATTGGTGGCCTTCTTCAGCCAGATATTTGGGCTCTGGCTGGCTGCCAGCAAACTCAGTTCTAAATCAGACTATGCCCCTGGCTCATTCCACCGATGTATGCTGCAGGGTTGCTGTTGTATCAGCATTCTCACCCTATCTAGTCACATGAGGTTATCATTCTGGGAGGATGGGAAGCCTGGACTTTAATTTCAGAGTGAGTAAGTAAGAGAAAAAATTTACTTGTAAACAATGAATCTTTGTTCTTAATTCACTTTAGTCACATTTATATGAAAGATATATTTAACTTTGGCATTATATAAACAATAATCATTATTATTATTAATAATAGACTGATTAGATACTGTACATATCCTGCAGCCGCTTAGAATAATGTAGTTGATAGCATCACAGTCAATGAGCCACACATCTGATCAGGAAAGGAGGAAAAAACTCCCTTCAGCCCTTTTTACATGACAGAGCCGCTTTCTTAGATAGCAAAAAAAAGCAAAGGCTTCAATTCTACTGGGTGGAATTCAGCTGAAAAAAGAAACATATTGCCATGAGAGAAAATTACTGCCCATCATCAAAACAGAGTGTTAGCCACATTGCTATCTTCTGTGATGGAGATAGTACTCCTATAGTATTCTAAATTTAAGAGTGCCCCTACTAAAATACTCTTAGACACTCACTCTGAACATTTAACAAGTTTATACTGAGCAGTGTAAAAGAAAACAGAACAATTTGGTTTTCAAACCCATAGCACTGATATTATTGACATTTATTTCCCCCGCCCGCCCACTCTTAACCTTATGTTCTTTGTCCTGGTCTCTCCCATTATTCTTCCATTCTTTGTTTACTTGCTGTTATTTTTCCTGTCCTGTCATTTACACAGCAACATTATTTTAATGAGTACATTTGAATGGGAACTCTATCCATCACTACATCATCAATTTTTGCTTTGCTTTAAGAAAAGAGAGGCAAGAAAAAGCACGGGAAAGATGAGCTACACACAACAGTTTGGAATTCTTTGCAAAATGTTTCAGCATCTTAAGTTAAGCCTGTTCTGCAGAGAATGTGTGAAATATATTCAGCACCATATAAGTAATGACATATCAATTAACTGTGTCACAAGGTCTAACAATATGCAAATTACTATACTTCAATTAGAAAAATCTACATCCTTAGAGAATATTGTAAATCAGGAAATTTGGGAGACATTAAGAGTAATCAGTGAGGGAAAGCATGCACTTTTCCCCGTATCCTATTTTTATACATACATAATGAAATAATTATAGCTACACTGTATTTATGCCTCTGCAAAAATATTAAAATCTTAAGATCTTTACAATGATAAATTTAATCCACATTACGTTTGCAGACAACATTAATTATATGAAAAAATCTATTATCATTCAATGCAAGTATGTTGAAACTAATTTGGACATGTAAATTAGAAATAACTTTCCATAGTATCAGTCCATTATAAAACAGAAAACTAGGAGAGATATTAGATTAATTACAGAGATTTAAAATGTGAAAACTAATGTGCATTTATGTATGAAAATTCAAATACTTTTAGTTAGTTTCCATAACTAAAACCATGTTTTAAAAATAAAAAGCTGTTTTGCTTATATCTTAATAGAAAACTATATAGGATTATAGTTATGCTAGGAATCATGTACTATATCCAAAAACTATTCGTGCAGGATGCATATCTGTACATTTGTACGGTAGTGTCAGTTTTCAAGGAGTAGGCCATTCACCACTGTAGCAGCAGAAGTAGGCACCTTTTGTTTGAAATTCAATTTGCATCTGTTTCACAGATGCCATAAGAATGCATATAAGCAGCAGGCACATGACTCAGATCTGCAGTGGTGCAACTCTTCGTAAGTGACTGTAGCCTTCAAAAGTCTGTACAGTCTGGTAAGAAAGGTGCCACAAGGATGCCCCTAAGAGAAGAGGAAAGAACTGCCTTTTCCTATTCTGAGCCTCTACATACTGGAGGATTTATTCAAAAGTTCTGTTTCTTTTTTTCAGGAAGTTTTATAACAAAACTCCATTCACTGAAAATTGTTCTACTGGTCACTGTGAGCCTTATCCTGTGAGGTTTCAAGTGTTTCTTGTAAGGGTGCTGAACGCCAGCAAGTCCCAGTGACGCTCAAAAGGATCGGAGAGTGCTCAGTACCTCAGAGGTTTGTGTCCTTTCGGAATGTATATGTTAAGTCAGAAATGTGGAAGCTGCAATTGTTACAGCCCATAGTTCCCTTACATGTATGCACACACACACATCCCAAACAAATATACAGTCAATGCACGTACTGTATATAAAGGAGGCAGTCCAAAATGTCACCAGTGGAATACATTTTCAGTAGCAGAATGAATGGGCTTGTAGCTGCATTTACGTGGGACATCGGGGCATCCAGTGGCCAATCAGATCAATCTCAAATGACTTATCTCTACTCAGTTATGAAGAAGCCATGTTTGGTAGTGTAAAAGTCACAAATCAGAGGCACAATCTTCTAAAAGACTCAACACCTAGAACTTCCTTATGGAAGTCGAGGGTACTCAGCATCTGCAAGAGATGCTCGGCATCTCACAGGAGCTAACTTTGGTGCCATCCGCTAAGTTATAGGGCAGTCTCAACTTCTATTAAAGTGAATGGGCTCTGAGAGTACTTGGAATCCCTAAGGCAAAGATCAGTAGGTTGCAGAATCAACCATATAGTTCTTTACATGTAATTCAGGATTCAATCCTGCTCCCAATGAAATCCCAATGAAGTTTTACCATTGGCTTCATGGGAGCAGGCGCAGGCCCTTAATGAAAAATTCTTTTCATAAGAACTTTCTAAGATGTGCACAGTCCCACTTTTAAATTTCTAGAATATACATGCATCAGTCTAACTGGATCTGACTTCTCTGTTTAACAAAATCTGTGCTAGACACGCATTAAAAAAAAAAACAGTATATAGGCCAGTTTTACTTAAGCAAATGAGATTTCCGATAAACATGCAAATAGGAATTTAAACAGCAATTTAAAAAACCACGAATTCAATTCTCATTACTTATGCGAACGATCATGGTCTTGTCATGCTTTATTTCTCTGCCTTATCATTTTATCTATGGTATTTCCCCTCTGTCGCCGTATTTTCTTTTTTTCCTGTCATCTACATTTTCTGGACGCCTTTTTAATATCCTACTCTCCATATTTTAACCTTTCAGGTAATACAGGATTTACAGCAGCATCCAGAAAAATGGCACTCACATTTGACTAAGGGCACACACTGTAATTCCTGGTACATAATTGCTGGAAACCAAAAGCTTCAAGATACTATCAAAATGTAGCATGAACCTGAGGGCGTTTAGATGCTACAAAGTGAGATGTCTGATAGTTTTTTTAAAAAATTAGTTAAAACATTTTAAACCCCTGAGTAGCTTGTACTGATTATTTTCAAGGGATTTCTTTTTCTGTCTTTTTCTAATTTCCCATTATTCAGACAAATCTACCTTAGGAACTATTCTAACATTTATTCATCATTATTTTTGATTAACATGATATAGCTTTGGAGAATGCCAGAATATCTATCCTGCCTCCTCTGTAGGATAGATATCAGATTAGGATCAGTCAAATTCTAAAAATCATGAGTTCATCATAACTCTGTGTAAAAAGGGGACAAACAAGAAAAATCAATCATGATCTACCATTCCCAAGGAGGAGTAGGGAGAAAAATACACTGTTAATATAGGATTCATTTTATTAAAGCTTATGGTCTGCTGTATCCTAAGACTGCAATTTAGTTGCCTATTATTTGCCTTTAAACATTAGCAAAAAGAGATCTACCATTTTTGAAAGGTAATTATACTGTAATGCAGATAGCAGTAATAACAATTACACAAGATAAGCCCTTGCAATGATCTTTACAAAAGCAATCCAAAAGTAGTACTGAATCATAAAATGTGGAGAAGGCTGCAATGCAGCAATATCACTCTGCTACCACTTCCACTGCAAAAGTGGCAGAACAGGATTGCAAACAGTGTAGGAAGCAGACATAGTGAAGGTTAAGCACTTCATAAGTTTAAAGGATTCTTAATCCTAGACTAATCCTTTACAGTCTTCATTTCATGAAGATTCTAAAATACTGTAAGCGCTAAAGAAACATTTGTTTGGGTTTTTTTCTCCCTTACACAATTTAACTTTTACACTGTATTTCCATGCCACAAGCTGAGCTGGTGCACTCTATTCAGCGACAGGACTTTTCCTACTTCATGCACGCTCTTGAGACATGGTGAATTTAACTACTTAGGAATCATTAATTACTATTAATAGAAAGCTTTCTAGATTAAATGAACTATAAGTAAAAGAAAGGGTGTACTGGATTGTCACATGTGTGCATTTGATTTTTATGACTTGTTAGTGATTCAGTGGGGATCTCAAATGGCAAAAGGTGCCTAGTCAACCCATACTGATTGAAATTGCCAGTTTGAAATAGATTGCTCTTGTTTTAAACCTTGACCACCCTTCCAACAAATCAGGACGCACACTTGTGATACATTACAGAACAAAGCTAGTATCAGACATGCAAGAACAAGAGGACACACAAGAGATAGTATCTGATCTTTGCTATTTTCCAGTGCATAAAATAACAGCCTGTCATCTACCTTTTGCAGGTCATTTTTATCAAGTTGCAGGCCAAAATGAAATTTGACCTCCATTTTCCAGCTCCTCTGGTGATGATAAATTTAATGCAGACAGGGTAAACGAATGGGAAGCTCCTTGCAGAAAGTCAGACTGGTGCAGGATTGTTAGTGGTGGAGTTTTTGCTTATATACTTTTTATTACATCTTCTGTCATCCTCTTCCCATTTTTCCCCTCTCAAGTCCTTAGACCATGATCTTTTCCACTTGGCAAGGAAAGCAGTGCATATACACACACCCTGACAATCATCAGTAACATTTTTTCTGTAATGAAGGATATTAGTGCATCAGACCTTACGTCAACATAAGTTATGTGGCTCAGGCGTGTGAATTAGCCACCTCCTTGAGCAACGTAACTTATGAAGACTTAAACGATAGCATGAACAACACTATGTTGATGGGAGATTTTCTCCCGCTGACATAGCTACTGCCACTTGCGATGGCTGGTACAATGAAGTTGACAGGAGCGCTCTCCTTTTGGCTTAGAGTGGCCACACTAGTGCTACAAAATTTGCAAATGATACAAAACTACTCAAGACAGTTAAGTCCCAGGCAGACTGCAAAGAGCTATAAAAAGATCTCACAAAACTGGGTGACTGGGCAGCAAAATGGCAGATGAAATTTAAAGTTGATAAATGCAAAGTAATGCATACTGTAAAACATAATCCTAACAATACATATACAATGATAGGGTCTAAATTAGCTGTTACCACTCAAGAAAGATCTTGGAATCACTGTTGATAATTCTCTGAAATCATCCACTCAATGTGCAGCAGCAGTCCAAAAAGCAAAACAGAATGTTGGGAATCCTTAAGAAAAGGATAGATAATAAGACAGAAAACATCATATTGCTTCCATATAAATCCATGGTATGCCCACACCTTGAATACCACATGCAGATGTGGTCATCCCATCTCAAAAAAGATATATTGGAATTGGAAAAGGTTCAGAAAAGGGCAACAAAAATCAGGGGTATAGAATGGCTTCCATATGAGGAGAGATTAAGAAGACAGACTTATTTTCAGCTGGGAAAAGAGGTGACTAAGGGGGGATATGACAGAGGTTTATAAAATCATGGGAGGTGTAGCGAAAGTAAATAAAGAAGTGCTATTTAATCCTTCTCATAATACAAGAACAAGGGGCCACCAAATGAAATTATAGGTAGCGGGTTTAAAACAAACACAAGAAAGTATTTTTTCACGCAACTCATGGTCAACCTGTGAAACTTCTTGCCAGAGGGTGTTGTGAAGGCCATACTATAACGGGGTTCAAAAGGGAGCTAGATAGATTCAGGGAAGAGAGGTCCATCAATAGCTATTAGCCAGGAATGGTGTCCCCAGCATCTGTTTGCCAGAAGCTGGGATTGGGTGACAGGGCATGGATCACTTAATGATTACCTGTCTGTTCATTCCTTTTGGGGCATTTGCCATTGGCCTCTGTCAGAGGACGGGATACTGGTCTTCATGGACCTTTGGTCTGACCTAGTATGGCCATTCTTATGTTCTTAATTTATCAATTTGCTCCAAAACCTCCTCTAATGGAATAGTTCCTCAGATTTGTCACCTAAAAAGAATGGCTCATGTGTGGGAAACTCCCTCACATCAACTGCAGTGAAGATTGATTCAAAGAATTCATTTAGCTTCTCTGCAACGGCCTGGAATGCTTCTTTATCATCTCAATCGTCCAGTGACCCCACTGATTGTTTAGCAGGCTTCCTGCTTTTGCTGTATTTAAACATTTTGCTGTTAGTTTTTGAGTCTTTGACTAGTTGCTTTTCAAATTCTTTTTAGGCCTGTCTAATTATACTTTTAGACTGGACTTGCCACTAGAGTTTATGCTCCTTTCTATTTTCCTCAGTTGGATTTAACTTCCAATTTTTAAAGGATGCCTTTTATCCATTTCCACTAAGAGTTAAATCATGGAATGACCTCAGCAATGTGATCTTGAAAAAAACTGCCCAAGTTCAAGTATCCATAAGCAAGAGATTTATAACTGAAGTGGAGAGAACTAGAACTGGGCCCTTCTCCTGCAGGGACTAAACACTTCATATGTATGTAGTGGCACCTCAATGGCACAGTGATGGACTCCTTAGTGATGCATAGAATAGATTATGATAATGGTAAAGTCATGCTATTTTTATCACAAAGAACTCTTCTAGCAAATATCTTTTGTCCTCCGGTCAGATAAACCATAAGAGACTTTGGATGCCAATTCTGTGATAAACTAACATATCAAGGAAAATAGTTGTGTTGACGTTCCTGGAAAAACAAAAGAAGTCCCTTCCTATTATGGCAGAGAGATGAGGTAGATGAGATGAGGCAGAGAGATGAGATATTCCGAGACTACATTTCAGAATGGCACCATCAGCCAAAGAGATCTGACACTGGGCTGTGGTCCCAAAATCGTTCACTTAGCAGCAGTGTCAGCTGAAGAGAATACACAACCATGAGAAAGCGTAAACACATGCACTAAACAGGTTATTACCATAAACTAACTCATCACCTAGAGAAAGGCAACAAAATTCCTAGAGAGAAAGGGGTTTCTGTGAAACAAGAGATGAGGATTCAAATGCCATTGTCTGTTACAGGATTTAAAAACATGGTCCCACCTTTTGGGACAAAGTGGGAACCACGGTCTGTGCAGGAATATCTAGGAGAAAGCACAATATCAGATCCACTGAGTTAGGAGCCTTGGACTGTGGCTGCCCTTCTGTGCTGTTTTGCTTGCCCATCTCCCCTTGGCATGCTGTGAAGCAACTATGAAGGACTTTAATCCCTGTCTACACTACTACTTCTGCTAGCATAGCTCTATCAGTCAGTGGTGTGAAAAGCATGATCCTGCAGTTTTGCTTCTATAAGCTGCGTCCACACTAGAAGCGCTTTGCTGATACAGTATACCAGTATACCCATACCGGCAAAGTGCTCCTGGTGTGGACATGGCCACAGTGCTGCTTACCACATAGAAACAGGCTGAACAGGGTTGTCACTACAAAGACCAACTGGTTTCCTGCTCTACTTCCTCCTGCTCAGACCAAAGCTGGCTCAAAAACCCAGTGGAACCAGTTTCCCCAAAGAATTTCCATGATTTCTGTCGGAGGGAGGGTTGGTGTCACAGAACCTTGGTTCCTCGCAGATCACTGGATTTCAGGCCCCTCTGGTCACAAAATTAGGGGAGATGATCAGAATAAGTATAGTTAATCTGTGGATATTGCAGGATATTATTAAGGCAAAATATTCAGTAATATTCAGTAAGATTTAGGAAAGGATTTGTTTATGTGACTAAGAACTGCTTCTGCAATTACTTTTTAGGGGATTCACTCATGCCATAGAATGTCAATTTCTGATAATTATTTTGGGATCAAGGGTGCAGGGGAAGAGTTCCTTCTTTCTGCAGCTGCTTTTGGTCACCATTGGTGAAAGTATACTGGAGTAGATGAACCAATTCACTGTTCCAGAACAGCAGTTCCTATGTGTAAACATACTTCAAGATCATTTTTTTTAAAGGTGTTCTATGTACTTGGTGATTTACCAGCCTGAACAACTGGATTCAAAAGGTGGTATTACAACAGATACAAAATACTCTTTCATGCAGATGTACCTTTGTAATCTATACTGTACATCACCAACAGTCCAACTGCAACAAACTACATGAAGATAAAATTAGCAGTGATCTACATACTTGTAGGATACAACAAAAGTCTGCTGTCATCACAAATGCAGCTGGAACAATTCGTGGCTAAGCACTTCAGCAGCAGGCTACAGCCTTGCTTATATGAGGATTTTCCAGATACAGAGAGAATGAAAACCTCATGATCTGGGTATTAAAAATTTTACTTCTGAACACAGAGGTCGCAAATTTTAGCTTCTTATGGCCATGAAAAAAAAGTCAATAAATACTTTTGTTCAATATCCTGTAACTTCTGTAGTTCCCATGAAGAAATGTTCTGACCAAGCAAGACACATTCATCAAAAGGGAAAATGAATAGATGTATTTGGGGGGTTTATTTTAATGAATGCTACAACTACTTTTCAGTTTTTATTAACTGTTCTAATGATAATTAAGGCTAAGATTTTTTCACAGATATTTTGAGTAAAAGTCATGGACAGGTCACGGGCAATAATAAAAAATTCATGGACCTGTCTCTCACTTTTACTAAAAATATTCATGACAAAATGGGGAACCTGGACAGTTGCAGGCAGGCTGGGAGCTCCAGGGGTTCCCCCTCCGCTGATGACTGAAAGCTGCAGGGGTTCCCCATGCCTTCCATGGTGGCTGGGAGCTGCGGGGGTCTTCTCTGCCTCTGGTGGAGGTAAAGAGCTGTGGGGGGTCCCCCTGCTGCCCAGGAAGTCTCAAGGTCCCCACCACCACCTGTAGAGGCAGAGAACTCTGGGGGTCCCCCGCCCATGGTGACTGGGAACTGCAGGGCTTCCTCCAGTCACCTGCTGGTGGCTGGGAACTGTGGGAAGCTCCTGCAAGCCTGGGGTGGCATGGGTACGCCACAGCTCCCTGCCTTCTGGTTGAAATAACGAAGATCTTTGGAAGCCATGGACTTCTGTGATCTAGGTAACTAAATCGCAGCCTACATGATAATTACTGAATTTTCAGAGGAAAAGAACAGTACATATGCAGATAATGTTACAAATCTGGATTTATGAAGTAAAGGCTTTTTGATGAGCATAGACAAAAATAAGTATTCTTTTTACACTATTTTGCATCAGACAAAGGAAAAATCTAAAACACTGCAAAACAACGCATTGACAATGAGCTTTTCTGCTTGGTTTTATTTGCCCTACAATGGACCCATTTCAGCTGCAATATTTTCATGCACAATAGATACCACATTTCATCAGAGACAGAATGCAACAACATAATTCACTTTCTGGAGTTTGCTGACATCAAACCACAAGAATGGTACTTAATAGGTTCAAAATTCAGTAATTCCTTGGATTCATTCCTGGGATTCTATGGGTCCATATGTTTTTAAACTTGTAAAATTAAATGAGATGAAGGTTTAACTGGGCAAGGCAGGAAACTAAGAGAGTGATCCTGCAAGGTACTGCATACCTTAGACTCTTATCAACTTCAGTGAGGTCAGCAGCTTGCAGGGAGGGCATCACTTTGCAAGATTAAGCTCTTCGAATTTCTGTTATTCTTGGCTCTATCTCACACGTAATTTTCTGTAAGTATGTTTACCTTGTTGTGTCTCAGTTTTCCATCTGTAATATTAGTCTGTTTTTAAGGGCTATCAGCTCTTTGGATGAGAAGTCAATAAAGGTTGTGAGGTTTCTCTCTATAATACGTTAAAAGAATTGTATGATTCTGCAATTTTTACTCATGCCAGTAGTCCCTGAAGCTTCAATGTCATGAGTAAATGCTACTCAGCATGAGAAGAGGGTCCTCAATGGAAAAAGATGACAATAAAAGTCAATGCTAGAAATTCTGTCTTAAAATAAAATAAAAACTCTGTAAAATCAGACAATGAAATAGAACAACTTACCAATAAAAAAAATCTAAGAGCCACTCTCAAAGCTCATGTCCCTATTAATACATTTTGTGTGTGTAAAATATGTATAAACAAAGTTAAAAGAATATTATTTGGGTTGCATTCAGAAGGAATGCCAGAATTAAGGTTTGCTGTACAACACTATAATATCAAAGTGCTTCATAAACATTCATTAATTTACCTTCACAACACCCTTGTGAGATGAGGGGATAATATAATCTCCATTTTACATAAATGAGGCACAGAGAGATTAAGATCAAAAGTATCCACTAATTTTGGGTGCCCAATTTGAATGAGCTAGAACCTGATTTTTCAGATAACTTCGCATTATAAGACTTTGAGCTCATCTTCCATTGATTTCATAGTTGCAGCTGTGAGTGGTCAGCACTTTTGCAAATCAGGCCCCAGTGTTCTAAACTGGGCACCCACAAAATGAAGAATTAGTGACCACCCGTGAAAAGTGACTTCCCGAGAATCACATAGGAACTCTGTTGCAAAGCAGGCATAGAATCCAGTTCTCCAGAATAGCATTCAACTGCCTTAACCATGCTCCCGTCTCTTCCCACAGTCCCCTACCTCACTCACAAAACACCTTCCAACATCAGTAACAAATGAGATGCACAATCCTGATTCATCCCCAAAGCAGGTCCCATCCTGTGCACTGAATGAGGCAAAGGTCCTGTGGAAAACACAATATGTGCTGCCATGTAATTAAAGACCATCATAGTGTGTGCGCACAAGGAGGCCGCTGGAATTTCCTAACTCTGGAGTGCCTGATTTTGTTAATGAACTATTGTGTGCGAGTATGCATGCCGGGGAGAGGGGGAGTATGCGCATGCGCAATTTCCTATATTTTAAAAAAAGCAATCTGAAAAAAACAGAAATTCTGGCATATGTTATCCGATTGGCACCCACACGGAAAGTCAGCAACGTTGAAACTTTTCAATCTACATTGACCTCCCCTACTTGAACTAATGAAGTAATAACTATAGCAAGTTGTCATCTTCTATGAGGATCAGCACTAGAGGCGAATGGGACACTTTGCCAGTGGGTTTCATAGATATTTGCTGAAGGAGAGGAATGCAGAGACTCAGGAAACTTGCATTCCATCCCAGGTTCTGGAAGGGAGTGTGCACTAGTGGCTAAAGGCTCTTCTGCATGTTACCCCCCACCCCAAGCATGCCCCCTTTTGCCCCATCCCCACGACCTGTCCCAATCCTGTCCCTTCTCCAGCACTCTGTGCTTGTCCCAGTCCCAGTCCCAATTCCTCAAACTTCTCATGTTAATCCCAGTCTCCTTGCCCAACCAGTCCTAAATTCCCCATCTGGGCTCACTGTCTAACTCCCAATCTCTCTCATTCCTCCTCCCCACACCCAATCCCAGTCTCCTTGCCCAGCCAATCAAAAATTTCCTCCTTCCTCTCCAACTCCTTAAAACCAGTCTCTTTTGCCCAGTCAGTCCAATAATCCTCTCCTGTCTCCTCATCCAATCTGTCTCTTCCGCCCCTACACACTGGCCCTAAATGCCAGTCTTCCTTCCTGGGCTTCTGATCTAGTTCTAGTCTCCCCCACCAATCCCTTCCTAGCTTCTTGTCAGTTCCTTCCCCTTCATCCTAGTTCCTGTCAGATCTCTCTCTCTCCTCCCTTTTGGCTTCTTTCCCACTCCACTGATTTCAGTTTGGTCTCCTTTTCCAGCCAGCTCCTTGTCCAATCTGAGTTCTCCCCCAGCACATCAGGCAACTGCTCCCAGTTCCCTACCCTCCATTTCCTTCACTGGCTCACTGCCCTGGCATCCCCTTTCCACTGCCAGTTAAAAGTCTCAGCCTCTTCATCCAAACAGTCTAGATCTGCTCTCCCCAGCTTCTGTTCCCATTCTACTTGCCAGGTCAGTCCCAATCTTCCCCATCTAATTCCCAGTCAGAATTTCTCTCACCCCCAATCTAATCCCAATCTCACCAGACTTCTTACCTCAGCTGACTCCTTTCACTCCCCCTTGATCTGCCTTTTGTCCCCTTTGCATCTGAATCAGATAGCTTCCTGCACTGTAATGTAGGTAGGGTCCCAGTAAGGAGATTACTAAAAGTAGAGGAAAGACAGGCTCCCTACTTTCAGTTCCAGTGTTCAGCCCCAGCCTGGCCCACAGAAGCCAGGCCCCACAACCCTGACCTAGAACATGCTCAGTTGCTCTGTGGGGATGACACAAACATACAGTAGGTGTGATAAGATGGAGCATTCTTCGTCACACTGTGGAGATGGTGTACATGCAGTCTGGCCATATCTGGGAACTGTGAGAGGCGAAGGAATGCCCTGTGTGGACAGAATCTTCAGAGCATGTCCAAACTACAAATCTTCAAAGATTTATAATTTAGCCACACTTCAGCAGATTTTCATAGGAACAGGAAAAGGCACAAAGCCACCCTCCCCCCACCCCCTGCCAAATGTCCAGTCCCTGCTCCAAAGCAAGAGAGCACCAGAGCATTTCAAAAGACAAGATCTTAAGAATTTTTTTTAATATGGACAAACAATGCATTTTTCCCTAGCCTTGTTCTCTCAAACAACTGCAACATTTTGGCTGAAATTTTCCAAATAAACTAGATCTGAGGCAGATAGGAAATTTCAGCCCAAATGGTTCAAGTTTTGCAATGTTATTAGGAATTGAAAACAGGGTCTTATAATGGAAAGTGTTCAGCAACCTTAACAGACTACAAGCCACACGTATAATAAACCTAACAACATATCATTCCAAACAAAAGAGCCTTGAGCCTTGCTTGGAAGGAAGACAGAAACATACTTTGATGTATATGAAGAGAGAGCATTCTATGATTAAGGGCCCTTGATAGATAAAGCTCTGTTTCCCATATCTTCTAGATTAACCTCAAAGACAGTCAGTCATCCACTGATTTTAATTGCCAAAACAGGATCCAGGGAAGCATTCTATTCTGTTATCACTTTTCACTCAAGCAATTAGCCAATATTCAGAGCCTTGCAGGTTGTTGTGATCAGAAGGAGAAACTGACGAAGGAGTCAGTTATTTCTTTCATGCAATCCTATTTATTTATAAAGAATGTACATGAAGTCCTGTTTCCCTGAACACAACAGGTCTCAAACATGAGACAGTTTCCTTATCAATATTCTAAGCATCTTTTTCCAGTCTGCACACTGGACAAAAAATTCTCTCTCATCTTTCGCTCAAGGTCATGCTAAAAGTGCTGCTTTGGCTGTCCTTGGCTTTCTTTTGATTCCTCTCTCTGATTCTGATTCTCTCACAGCTCCATCAAAAAAAATACTCAGCCCTCTATGTTTGTGTTCAGCTCCACGTGAAATCCATATTTTAGGTGGTGGCTCCTATTTTTTAAGTTATCTTACTCCAAAAGGAGTTTAAGGTGCTTCTTACATTTGTCCTAAAAGAAGAGTGGCTATCATGCATACCAGCTTTAGTGAGATCTTACCCAATCTCAGCATAACACTTTATAGGTTTGCTATGTAGTTTCTATATCACATTCATCCCCATAATATGTGAGCATCTTCCAACAGCTCATTAAGTAATGTCCTCTTGAAGACAGGATTAGAATTCAAAGTGATCCTAGAAAACTGGAAAAATAGTCTGAAATAAACTGGATAAAATTAAATTAAGACAATTTCAAAGTATTATACTTAGGAAGGAATAGTCACTGCACAAATACTAAATGGGAAGGACTACTACAGAAAAGGATCCGGGAGTTATAGTAGATCACAAACTAAATGAGAGTCAACAACGTAATACTGTTGCAAAAGAAGAGAACATCATTCTGGGATGTATTAGCAGGAGTGATATAAGCAACATATCAGAAGTAATTGTTCCGCTCTATTCAGTGCTGATAAGGCCTCATCTGGTGTATTGTATCAAGTTCTTGCCAGCACACATCATGAAAGATGTGGACAAATTGAAGAAAGTCCAGAGAATGATTAAAGGATTAGATGACATGACCTATGAGGAAAGACTGAAAAACTTGGTATGTTCAATCTGGAGAACAGAAGACTGAGTGGGGACATGATAACAGTCTTCATTTATGTAAAAGGTTGTTATAAAAAAGGAGAATGACAGATAGTTCTCCTTATCCACTGAGGACAGGACAAGAAGTAATGGGCTTAAATCGCAGCAAGAGAGATATAAGTTAGATATTGGGAAAAACTTCCTGTCAGGATAGGTAAGCAGTGGAACAAATTATCTAGGGAGGTTGTAAAATCTCTGTCATGTGAGGTTTTTAAGAACAGGTTATACAAACACCTGTCAAGGATGGTCTGAATAATGCTTAGTCCTGCCTCAGTGCCGAGGAGTGAACAAGATGACCTCTTGAGGGCCCCTCCAGTCCTACACATATCCACGTTTATGTTGGAAAAGACAAGGTCAAAAATGCACCTTGCATTTGGAGCAGAAGGCAGTAAGGCCTTTTGTGGTCCTTGGTTCCTTTGGAGGTTTATTCTGTAGTCCCTCTTGGTAGGCCAGACCCTGTATTATTACAGACTTTAAATTAGGGGGAAAAAATTAAATTCTTAAGTGATTTTCAAATGCTGTTTTTAAGCTCTCCTTTTTTATTCTGACTTTGTTTTTATTTAAAAGTGTAAAGCAAAATATGCGTTCAACACTCACTCCAGGCCTTATCGCAGTAGTGAACTCTTCTTGATTGCTAGAGGCACTCAGCTAACCCAGGGCACAAATATAAACTTTGCTATGACCTCTCGCCCTATTGTGTTTTACTGCTTACATAACTCCAGCCTACTTAAAACAAAAACTATTGATGGAAAGATGCACAGACGGAATCGCAGTGACATTATGGCCTTTTACTTGATAGCTGGAAGCATAAAAATGATCCCACTTTATCAGATAGCACAATAAAATATGGATGTTAAATCCTAAACAAGGATGTTTGCATACGCATGTGCAAGAGACAGAAATAGGGCTGGTTTTTTTCAGAGAATTTTTAACTTACTAGCTTGCACAGAATTTAGGTTTGAGTAATTTGGTAAATTAAAAGTCTATGTTTGTAGAGAGGTAATCTATGCTTTAGAATATCTGATAGTATTGTGGAAAAAACACAGATAAACTGCTTAAAATGTGTTTCTAGTAGGTTTAATAATGAGATAATACAAAAATACAAACTTGGAGAGTTATGTGACTGAACATAAAAAAGTATCAGCTCACTGAGCACTGTAGCTATCTAGAAAACACACATAAAAATTCAGATAAGAACTGAATGTGAAGCAATAGCACAATTTACTTACAATCTGGAATATCAGCAGGATTTTAGTTTGTTGCTTGTGGGTTGCTGGGGTATATGGTACATTACAGTAGAGCATCAGCACTAATTCTACATGGCAGCTCCTCAGAATACCATCTGCTTCCCCGGTAACTCTTAATATAGTTGTAATTATCTACTTCTGAGCACTTTATTGGGAATATCATTTGCAAATTAATCAACTACAGACCGGTAAAACAAATGACATGCTTGTCTGAAAACAACAGCATTATTTCAAATGATTTTCCTAAGGATTAGGAAATACCAGCTACAGCTGAAAGAGGGAGAGGGCCAAGGGAAGGATTATATTCAACTTTAAAAATACACTAGAGTTACAGGAATAGCCACAAATCATTAGTGATTCCTTATTCCCACACAGCTCTGTCATGTGCTATGGAATACCTGAATTTCTCCCCCTCTGCGAGCTCCTCTCATTTCCCCATTCAGCTCCATCTTCTCCCAGAATTCTCAACTAACGCCCCTGATGATCTTTCTTCAATCATCAATCTCTCTCCGCTCCCAAGCTTCTCTCCTTTCAAAACCTCTCTCCTTTTCCTATACCAACTACAACCCATGCCATCAACCCGGATCTCACTGCTTGCTGCTCTGCACCAGAGAGACTTGGCCATTATCTCTTCACTAGTTACTTCCACAGAACTTTGCCATTAGTGGGCCTTCTTAAATTTCACCCCAGCGAGGTTCTTAAACTTTCACAAATCCTATTTACTATCAGCTTTAATACTACATCAGGATTTGCTACACTGAAACCCAGTGCCAAAGCGAAGTTTGCCCTGTTGGATCTTTTGTAGGACTGAGATCTTGGTTTGTTGGTAATCTTGTAAAAATTCTGAAGACTGCATCGTGCCATGTAAAATATTGTTGTATTGAGTGGCACCTTTTGTACAAATGGAATGGCTCTAATTATTCAAAAGCCAATTGTATCAGGAGCAACGAGAAACCATACTCAATGTACGGTTCACACTGAAGTTTCCCATAAGCAATAATAATTATTTTGGAGGACCACAATAAGCAACCAGGCTGCTATCAGTTTACCCATGTAGACACCATGAACAGCCCTTACGTGATAATATCATTAAGCCAGAGATTTTTAAAGTCACTCTACCTGTAATTCTTGAAATATCAGAACCTCACAAACTATATATAATATTCTACTTTACAGAACATGCATGATGTGAGCTATGTTTTCATGACCTTCTTTATCCAGTAGTATTTGTAACTGAAGTACTGTGTAATGGCAGACAGTGGGGTAAGCTGATCAGTGATCATAGAGTGGTATTTCTATATTCATGGCTGGGAGCTCATAAATAGAAGCTAGTCCAATAAAAGATATTATCTCAACCATCTTATTTCTCTCACTTCCAAGTCAGTCATTTTAATTTATACTGAGCTAGCACTTGGCCACACAATGTGCTAACTCCACCTGTAATTTTTAGATTTTATTTAAATTAATATTAATCAAAAACATCAATGCTAACACAAAACTCAAATTGTCAGAACATTTTAGATCCATGTGTCCGGAAAAAAAGTATTCTAAAACAAATCAAAAATACCCACACTTCATAAGAACATTTTTAATGGGCATAACAAATAGCTTTCAGACCAAATTCTGCTCTCTGTTAACAAACATACATCCTCACTACAGCAATGGAGTAACAGGAGTGTTGGCTGAAAGCAAAATGTTACGCACAGAATTTTGAGCAAAAACTGTTCAACAATGGTCAAAACATTCTTATTTGAAAATTAGCTACAAAGCATATACAGCAGCTATTTTTCTTCTTTAACAATACACCATGTCTTAGAAATACTGAAAGAGGTGCTTGATAACTGTAGCACACAAAATTTTGTTGATTCTCTTGGGAACATGTTACAATACACAATAGAGAGTGACCACTGACAAAATATATGGTACAGAGCAGAGGTGAGCAAACTATGGCCCACGGCCACATCCGGCCCGCGGGACTGTCCCATCTTCACCACCCCCTACAGCCGGGGAGGCTGCCCCTGGCCCCTCCCCCACCTTCCCCTTGAGCCACGCGACCCATGCACACCACTCTAGGGGTGTGGCTGCACTCCTGTGGGGCAACGTGTCTGGCTCCACTTGGAGCCAAACATGCTGCTAGGAGCCTCATGGTAAGTGGGCCAGGGGTTTGGATAAGGGACAGGGGCAGCCAGGGACAGGGAGCAGGGTGGGTTGGATAGGGAGTGGTGTACTGGGGTGGTGGTTAGGGGCAGTGAGGGTCAATGGAGGGGGCAGTCAGGGAGCAGCAGGGGTTGGATCGGGCATGGGAGTCCCAGGGATCTGTCAGAGGGTGGGAGGATAGATAGGAGTTGAGACAGTCAGAGGACAGGGAGCAAGGGGAATTGGGTGGACGGTCCAGGGGGGCAGTTAGGGTCTGGGGTCTCTCGAGGGGGAGCTCAAGGGACGAGGGGTCGGGGGAGGGTTGGATGGGACAGAGATTCTGAGGGGGCAGTCAGGGGGCAGAAAGTGAGGGGGCCGGATAGGGGGCCGGACCAAGAAGTTTGGGGAGGCAAAGACTTCCCTAGCCAGCTCTCCATACAATTTTAAACACCCATTGTGGCCCTTGGGCCAAAAAGTTTGCCCACCACTGCTCCAGAGAAATAATATGGTCCATTGAAATCAGTAGAGCTATGACAAGTTACACCAATTAGGGATATGGTCTTTTAATGTGCCTCTGAAAACACACCCGTAAAATTTATGTATGAACTAGTTTGCATGCACAAAATCCACATTTGTGGGTGAAATTCATCCCTGTGTAGAGGTTTAACATGAGGCCTATGCTCCTCTTAAGTCCCCTTAAACCTTATGAGTGAAATGCAGGCCATTGACTTCAGTGGGGTCAGAATTTCACCGTATGAGTTTAAGTTGCAGTGAGGCCTACTGCAGGTCTTTTGCATATTAAGTAAGTTTAATCCTTGTGCATGTTTGTTCACAGAAATCAGGTCCTTTCACATCCTAAACATGATGGGTCTCATGCTTCCAAAATTTATTGACAGAATGTACAAAATCTGTTTAAAAATCTGGCCCTAAATGACAACAAGTGAAGCAGTGTGTGGTTTGTTTTTCTTAATTAGAATGCTGCTGTTAAAAGAAAAAAAAAAGAGTTAGGATAACATTAAAGATATCACTTAAAAGCAAGAAAGGACTGAGCATTTGTCTGAATTAACTCACCTATTCCGTGCCTAAGTATCTGAGGGATCTCTGAACAGTGAGTGTTCATTCATGTCCTACGAGCTAAAATATCTTGAATAGGTGCAACTATGCAAGAGGGCGAGCTGAAGTTGAAATGGCAGCCTTTGCTTTGAAAGTTCTTGGTTTGTCCATTGAATTTTGCCCTTGAGATCACTTGTTTCCATGTATTTAACTCTACACAGGAATTCACACTGTTGTGAACCAATTGTAATATAATAGTTTCTACATTAACTAAAGAATATCACGTAGTATAGAGAAAGACACCTCTAAAAAGAAATGTGAATTCTCAATGGTAAAATATAGCTAATGCATACCTTATGAATACAAAGATCTTATCTGCCTTGGTTAACACATTGGAAGTCTGTATCTACAAATCTTACTTGCACTGAATAGTACTTACTCATGTGAGTTGCTGCCTTAAGTTTGCATGAATAAAGTTTGCAGAATCAGGCACTTAGATTTCAGTAGGCTTAGCTTGCATTGCTTGTAAAAAAAAAAAAAAAAAAATTCCTCCTACCATTTTTCTCTAATACTTCTGTTAGGCAGCAGGGCTTTTCTGCTGCTTGGAAAGTCATCTTCTCTGTTCTCTGGAGTTTTGCTCACCTTGTAGCAATTCCTTGATGGCCCCCTGAGGTTGCTTTTAGCGAAGCAAGACATATCCTGAGTAGGCACAGACATCTTAGCTAGTTTCAGTGCTACAGCTCACTCATTTCCTTGTTCCATTGCAGGTCTAACCTTTTTTCAGATTAAGAGCAATTTACATCTCTTTAACTAGACATACTGGTGTTATTACCATTGCAGTTCTATTGATTGCAATGCTGCACTTAGAATCACTGTTCCAATTTTATCATCCTTAGCCATTCTTGCATGACTACATATTTATGTACGGTCCTGTAATTTAAATTAGTAGATAACATTAGAAAGGAAGCATGATACAATTAAAACAAATATAAAACCATAAAAGACTGATGTCAAGCTGTTGAATAAATGCCTCCCTTTTTACCATGTATTAATGCCCAGTGGTTTTATTTCTTTAAATGGGGAATTTTGTTAGCTTTTTGAAACTACATAACCATAAAACAACGTATTGAACCTCGAAAACAAGTGAAGTGATTGTTTAAAGGTTTCATACACTGCTCTATGGTATAAAGTGACCCTAAGAAGGTGTAAACTTATATATGTGTACCACTACAAAGAGACACGACAATGTACACATGTTTACAAGTAATAATAAAATAACAAAAGCAAAATTAAAAATAAAAAGACAGATGTTTATACTATAGTAATGATATTTAAAAATCAGGAAGGTCCAGAACCTATGTGGTCATTATATTATTATTTCTATTGCAGTAGTGCCTGGAGTCCACGAACAGGTTTCATAGTTCTTTTGTGCTAAGCTCAGTACAAATGAGTAGAAAAAAAGAATTCTTTGCAGAACAAAGTTCACAGAATCTTTGCCATCACTTGGACCAAACCAAAATCTTCTTTCTAGGTTTACAAAGGTAGAGATAAAAGCCACCTTCCAAAATTACTAGAGCCCATTCTCCCTTAATTTCATTATAAAAATGGGAGTCAGAGAAGTGAACAGCAAATACAACATATACAATACACACAAAAAACATACTCGTGCTCTCCTCTGATTCCCAGTTCCCACATTATTACTGTCGTCTTTTAATTGATTGGAAACAGTCAAGGGGGAAAAAAACGGAGAAATCTGGTATGTGGACAAGTTTCTAATGATCAAGCAGAGTTATACTATTTCTCCATAAACAAAAGTGATTTCAGTTCAGTTCGTGATGGGCAGAACAGAGATTCCCATCATTCCTCTACCATAACTTTGTATACTTGCAATCCAATGATCCCCAGTGAAGATACAAACTTATCATCCCCCACAGGCCCACAGAGAACATCTCAGAATGGTTTCAGTCTAATGAGATATAGACCTACTTTATCTTTTTAAAATATTGATCACATTTTCCTTGAATATTTTATTGCATAAGTGTGAACATGCATGCATTGTATATAAAACGTCAGCAGCTGCAGTAATCAATAAAGAGGTCATTCAGCAAATATACTTTGATGAATTCACATAAAAAGCCCTACTTACTTGAGAAAT
Organism: Dermatemys mawii; assembly: GCA_007922305.1. Classification (NCBI taxonomy): domain Eukaryota; kingdom Metazoa; phylum Chordata; order Testudines; family Dermatemydidae; genus Dermatemys; species Dermatemys mawii. The sequence continues at coordinate 26,763,377 of ML677326.1, forward strand.
ACAGTTTCATTTGCAAAAATTGATGCTGAATGAAGATTACATTGAACAAGTGGAACTTTATTAAACCCTGTGAACTGCTCTGTCCATGTGGTTGAGTTGCTTCCAGCTTAACTCCATGTGTTTCCTGCTCCACTGTCCCATCAATAACAGACCCTCAAGGGAACATGGGACCTCTGACTCCAGTTTCACTAATCATGATACATATTAGTGTTGGTAAAATAGGGAAGATCTAAGCTTTAAAAACAAGTAATTGACCCCTAGACCCCCACCCATGACTCTTCAGCTAGAGGATGCTAGCAAACAGCTGCATTGGAGTCTGGAGTCTTGTCTTTCCTCAGACTGAGCTGGTTAGAGTCTGAGATTTTTTGGTCTCCCAACAGGCGACTACATTGGAAGTGACCTTTCTCCATTTCCCTGTCACATCTCCGACTCCAGCAAATTCTCTGTGTGGAGTCCCCTGCCTCCCCGTGGGGTTGGCTTCATGATGGTTCTCTGTCTCTCTATTCCATGACAATCTTTGTACCTCTATAGGATCCCTCTGGGTGTTGTTTCTGCTGGCTCTGTTCCTTCAGATCACTTGTCTCTCCTGCCTAATCACCTCATATGCCATGGGTGCCTCTGCACCCCTCACAACTCCTTTAGTCTGTTCCTTCTGGTGTTTCTCTAATGGTTGGATCCTCACAGGAGTGCTTGTCTCCAAGGATGATAAGTCCTTGGCTGACCTGTCTTTGTCTAGTGACAGCTTTAACTAATTGTTGGCCATCTCTCATTTTTATGGCTGCAACAGGTCTCCACCCAATGGTGGCAGGATTTTGGTACTTCACCCCTTTAGTGCCTGCACTGGACTGTTTCGGCAATCCTGTGATGGGTATTCCTCTGTGCCAGTCCAGAACACCATATATCTTACAAACTGGGCCTTCACAGCTTGCCACTGACTGACTTGCTTCTTGAATCAGACAGCGCACCAAGCTCCCAAAAATCTGAATAGCCCATCAGAATCAAATACTGCTTTTCACTGAAGGTAAATAGGTCCATTCCCACCTTTTTCCATGGTTGTGTGGGCAGCTCATGTGGTAACAGGGTCTCTTTCTGCTGGCCGTTTTCACACAACCTGCAGGTATCACATCCTTCTATCAAGGAATGAAGGTGTATAGTCATTCCTGGCCACTAAATACACTCTCAAGCCCACCTAAAACAGCTGTTGATACATAGGTGTGAGGCAAGTATTTTCTGCCTATGTAATGAGGCAGAACAACAGCTCTGTGTCCTTCAAATATGATTCCATCTTGCACATACAGCTCATCTTCAAATTGAAAATATGGTTATGCTCCTACTAGTACTTGGCTTTCATCTTCTGGCCACCTTCCTAATATCACTGCCCAGACCACCTATAGTCGGATGCCCTTTTTCATATAGACCGTTTTAATTCCAGTGTTCAAACTGGGAAATTGAATCCATTTACATTCTACACTATGTCCTGATCTGCATCCTCAATCTTACAAATACTAGGTATATATGCCCTTCTCTGGGTGTCAAACAACACTGGTAATCATCCTGGACAATACCTCACCTCTACCTGGTAGCTCTGGTGTCACAGCAACATACACGTCAATCTCTTTGGAGCACAAATGTCTCTAGGGGTTTGTGATCTTTTTGCTCCGAGTAGCCATAGGTGCACTAATGGAATCGCTTCACTCCAAATACCACAACCAGAAGCTCTTTCTATCTGGGTGTTCCTCTGTTTAGTCTCTGATGGGGCTCTGCTGCCACAAGCCACTGACTGGGTGTCTTTCTTTCACAGAAGCAATCTTATCTCCAGTGCTTCAGATCAGAGGGTCACAGGCTGGCTGGTAGTACTTCAGGACAGGGGCATCAATTATTTTTTTCAGCATGTCAAATGCTTGCTGTTTGGGACCTGCCTGTCCCACTCAATATCCTGCCTTATGAGCAGATTTATGGGTTTCAGGACTGCAGACAGGTGTCTACAGAACTTGGGCAGAAAACTTATCATTCCTATGAAGCCCAGTACCCCTTTTATACTCACTGGAGCTGGCATTTCTCTGTTGAGATCTGCTTTCAATCTTTCTACTATGAGCAGATGTCCAATGTATGTCACCTCACACTGAGTCACATTTTTGTTCATTTCAGTTTTATGTTCTTGTTCCTGTACTGCTGCAGAAAAGCTTGCAATTTTCTGCCATGATCTTGTTCAGCTTCTGTATTACTGCTTCCTCCACCTACATTGAGAATATCATCTGCACTTATTTTCACCCCATGAAGTCCTTTCAGAGATTAGATGAACCTTCTCTAGAACACCTCTGCTGCTGGGCTTATGCCCATTGGCATGCAGCGCCATCTAACAACCAAATGGTTTTGCAAAGATTGTCAGCATGCTGGACTCTTTATCCAGGCTCATGAGCCTAAACCCATTTGTCACATCACAGATTGTAAAGTTTCTGGCTTTGGAAAGTTCTGGAAAGATGTCATCATTTGTGGGCAATGGATAGTGACACCTTTTCAATGACTACTTTATTGGCTTTGGGTCCATGCAGATGCGCAATTTGTCTGATGGCTTCTTTACAACTACTATGATTGTTACCCAGGCTGTACTGGTCGCTATGATATCCCTGCTCTGCAGACTTTCGAGTTCCTTGAGTATTGGATTATTCAGTGCCACTGAAATTTCCCTTCGTGGTAAGCACACAGATTCCACTTTAGGATTGCACTTCCAGTCACCGTTTTCTTTTGAAGTGCCCGTTAACCTTTGACATCTCCACACGCTTTTAAAACTGGCTCCACTGTCCACAAGACTCCCCCTCTTAATTTTTACACTGCATGTATAAAATTCTGACATTGCACCCTTTGCAGATCCATGGTGTGGATGGCTCTGTTCCCCAGGTGAGGTCTGTAGTGCTCACCATCCACACTCTTCAGTTGGTAAGTTACTATGAAGTCACGTTTTCCTTACAGCTCCATTATGCTCTCATTGTCCAGGATTAAGAAGGCACCTGTTGAGATCTGCATTGGGTGTGTTAGAGTCCCCAAGGAATCACACTGCAAAAGGCTCCACTACCCAGCTGAAATTACACAGGGCGTTTCCCTATTACCATTGTTGCATACATGGAAGTTAGTATTATGCCTTGCTGCTTTCCTGTCCCAAGAGCCTGACTCTGATATGCTCTCAGATTTAAGGAGAGAGTCAAGATGTCATCACTGTTGTCTAATGTACCAGAGGGGGAAGGCACAAGTTTGACTGAATCTTTCTGGGACCTTCTTTTGTTCTTGCACACACTGCTAAAACGATTCAGCTTGCCACCTTCCTTGCATGTTGTCCTGGTTGCCATCACTTCTCTTTTACCTTCCCATGCTGTTTCCCACAGCAAATTCATCTCACTATGAGTATGGAACACTGGCCACCTGCTCTCCTTTGCTGTTGTCTCACTGCGTATACTTCTGAGGGTGTCGTGCCATCCAAGGTTTTCATCCTCTCTCAAGGCTCCTGCTGGACACCCTATATCTAAGGATTGGTCTAATTTGAGATCTCCTTCTTGAAGCAACCACTCCCACAGGTGGTGCTCCCAAGTGCCACAGACTATCCTATCCCAAATCAGAGAGACTGTCAAGTCCCCAAAATTGTATGTAGCAGCTATTTTTACTTTCCTGCTGCTGTCATTGTCCTGCTTGTGCACAGGTGGAGCTCCTTGTTCCACCATAACTCTTGCTGGATTAGGTTTGTGTTTGCAAAATCCAGAGGCTTAAGACCAAGTTACATGGCTCATACTGCCAGCTGCTGCACTTCAAAGAGCCCAGCAGCTCCAGGAAACATGGGCCCTCTGACTCCAGCTCCACTGATCATCATATACACTGCAGTACAGATATCCACATATCATTACTTCATGTTAACACCCACATTCGTCTGCCAAAACATTCATCTGTAACATGATGGAAAAACTTAAATGGAGACTTTGGGGTCAATTGTGTTCCAAACTGCCCTTTCAATGAAAAATGTGCTTTTATAAAACCTAAAAAAATCTCTTAAGCGAGAGTATACATTTGTGTTTGCAGAACGGGCCAGAGAATGCTAGATCTCTTTCCTCACTGAACCCACCATTCCTCCCCACCCTCTCTTCTACGTCTCTCCTTAAAACATATTTCTTCAGAGAAGCCATGAAGAACCGCAGTCTATAAACATCGCCACACCACTTAACTGTTAATAAGAAATGCTGATCACTCACTTAGCAGAGGGTTATATATCACCTTGTCCTTCCCTTCCTCAATCTCCCGCGTTTGTCACCTCTTTCAAACATTCTTGCCTTAAATTAAGGCCTAAACCTGTAAATATTTCTGTTAAAAAATAAAGTTGTTCACGTGGATGTTTGCAAAATCAAGCCCTTGTATCGTAAACACTTTTGAGTGGGGACTGTGGGCCAGATTCACAGCCACACTGCAGCTGCTCTACACCCATCTACCGGTATGAAAGCAACTACAGGGGAGCCCTGATATAACGCACCCTGGTATAATATGAATCCGGATATAGCGCGATTATACTCTGGCTCCCAAGTCTGCAGGCGCCAGTGTTCTCTGTCCCTCACAGGTGCAGGGGCTGCGGCTTCTCTCCCCGCTGCCCAGCAGGAGAGAGAGGCCACTGCCCCATGCCTGCCAGGGACAGAGGACAGTGGCACTTGCAGCCTGCAGCCCCGGAGTTCTCTGTCCCCGGCAGGTGCGCTGGCCGTGGCTTCTCTCCCTTGCTGGGGAGCATGGAGAGAAGCCGTGGCCACACCTGAAGGGGATAGAGAACACCTGGACTTCAGGCGCGGGGCTGCAGCTTCTCTCCCCGCTGCCAAGCAGGGGAGAGAAGCTGCGGCTCTGCGTCTGCGGGGACAGGGGACTCCGGGGCTGCAGGCTGCAAGTGCCTGCAAGTGCCGCCGGGACAGAGACCCCACTATAACGCAACCCCGCATTTACTGCAATGTGATTTCTTGGATCCCATTTGTCGCGTTACAGCAGGGCCCTGCTGTATATACTTGGCAGCTCCAAACACTGCAGGATTCCCCATGTGGTGGTGGTGGCGTAGTACCTCTGTTTACCTGCCTTCAGGCTCTTAGTACAGGGGCATGTCTGAAGAAAAGGGTGCCAGACAGAACACAGAAAAAGACCATACCCAGCCCCATTTTACCAATATCAGTTTCAAAGTTGGGAATACAACAAAATGTTATGAAAGCAAAAAGTAACTGAAAGTTTTCCCCTTCCTCCACAGATCACAACTCCCAATTTATTTTATTTTTAATTTCAAAAAAGTGAGAAAGGATACAGTCAAGAGTGGATTTAAAATTGGTCTAGCCTATAAACTCATAATAGACTAGAATCTGGCCTGAGATAGAGAAGATGGAGGTGAAGAGTTTAATGGATAAGTATTGAAAAGAGCTGATCCATATAATCCAATGAATGTCAGGATCACGATTTAAAACTCAGTCCAGCACAGATTTCAAAACCAATGTAATGGAAGCAAGAGCTAGGAAGTATATGCTGCACAAATCTAGTGCAGGTTAGAACCTTAACTGCATCATTTTCCTCTATGCCATTTGAACTCTAGAAGACCTATTAAAAATAAAGCACAGCAGAGCAAGAGAGCATTCGTAAGTCTATGACACAAACATAATAATCATCCAGAGCCAAAACTTAGGCAGAGCCTTCCAGAATTTTTGCTTGCAGTGAGTTGGTTTTAAACAGACATTCACATCTGCACAATGGACAGCGGAGTACTTTCCTGATGAGTTTATAAACAAGCATCTCAACGTACAGTAGGTCAGAAATGAGTGATGTATGACAAAACAGATTTGATGAAGTGACTTAGTAATCTTCACACAGTTATTTGGCATTCATAATAACTCAGAATTTGTTTTCACACTACCTGATGGGGGGCAGCTCAGTTTATTATTAACAAAATGCCAACCACAAATTCAGTCTCAACATCAGCTCCATTTTTTTACAGATATTCACTCCATTATAACAGATATTGGAGGAGACACAAGAGAGAATTTTCCTCTATAAAAATTCTGGCTGTGTGTGTACATAAACATACTCTCACTCTCTCAACAAGACAAGATGGTGTTACAAATTAAAGAAAGCCTAGAAACCCAAAAGAGAGAAAAAAATGTGTGATTTTATATTAATGCAAACTGGTCATCAAAACATGCATTGTGGAAATAAACTGAGGATTCTAAAGCAAACAGGATCGTATTTATGCCTTTGCATTCTCTTGCAATCCAATAAGGGGTCCCAAGAATGTCACTGTCTATGGCATCAAATACTACTGCACAGAAATCGAACAGGAGAGTGAGAAATAAAAGTATGTATTTGCAGAGATGAGTCATCAGGTTTTCCATCACAAGCTTTTAACATTTTAATAAGAAAACGGATGGTGAAGTGGAACAACATACAGTGGAGCCAATTCTGTAAATTCTTATTATCTAGGCATAGTACTTAGTACCACAAACTTTGTCAGAAGTAAGATTACTTCCCGTTAGGCTAACACACTAAGAATCATATTAGTTGAGGAAATATGTTTCAAGTTGACAGCTGTTGTTGACATACATCTCACCTCACTATCCAAGGCAGTGACCACAATGAAGTTGAAAGTGGTGATAATAAGAAATTCTGAAGATACTGTAGACTGATTTTTTACAAGAATCGAGAAAGGAAATGCTGTGAGGGGGAAAGGAGCACTTAAACCTGTGTGCAAGAAAACACACCCTTCCTTCTCACCCCCCAAAATGGACACAGATGCCAGTAGAGGTCCTGAAGAAGTGAGCCTGCACCTATTCCTCTACAGGTCAGGAATTTGTCTCCTTTGCTTACACTGGTCCAGAAAATCAGGACACAAAACCGAATTACACACAGAAGAGTTTTATATCCGTTTTTATAGAAATTTAGGCAAGGGATTGGGTACAGATCAACAGGCCAGAATGGGAATGGGAAACTTAAGGGAACGCAACAACAGCAAAACAATACCATGGTTCCTTTCCCTCCAACTCCAGTGGTGCCCCAAATCTCTATACCTCTCCCACTAAGGTCTCTAATCCCACTGGTGGTGAACATGAAGTTGAGATGCACTTGCCTGGTGACATACACTGCTGAGTGGCTGGTCAGTCTGGACCTCTGACCTGGTTGCATCTTGGCTAGTTGGCCTTCACCTTTCCTCGAGACACATGCAAGTCCAAAGTGCTCACAAGTCCTGGTCTGGCAGTGTCTACCACAGTCATTTCCCCAGGTTCATACACAGCCACATCCAGGGCAACACAGTTCTTCCTTCCACAGAGCTCCAGCTCTTCCCCACATCCTCCCACACACTACACTATAGCCAAGATGATGTCCACCTTCCCGTTCATCCAAAATGTCATGGAATTCTTGCCCTTTTCAGCCATTGATCCTCCAGGACATGGTGGCTCACACATAGGGGCCAGCTACCATCTTATTACATTACCCACTGCTTCTAAGGGGATGCACCTCCACATCCTTCTGGAAGCTACTTCAGATTGTCCTGAAGGCGCATGGGCAGTCTGGGCACTTCCTGTGCTCTGCCTTGGGGTTCTCAGGACAGATGACAGGAGTGGCAGGAGCAAGTCTCAAAAATGTTCCCCTCCTGTGCTCTGCCCTGAGACCAACTTCATTGGGACAGCGTATTCACTCTACACTTTCTGACTCAGGAACATTTTTCCTTGGGAGTTGTGTGTTAGAACTGGGGGGAGGGGCTGTAATATGGGACCACTGAAAGTACCTTGTGTTAAGTTGGATGGTCACCCAGGGCTCCTATGTAGGATTAGTGTCCCCACACTGTGAATTCACATAGGGCTGCAGATGGTTGGGATGCATCACAAAAGATTGTCCACTTAGCTCAGCAGACAGCATCCTGGACAGTTTCCTATCAACTGCATAGGGACTGTTAAACTTCCTCCATAATTTCTGACTCTGGTCTCATATCTACATCAGTTCTCCGGGTTTGTACACTTTTCTAGTGACACTGAGGTCTTAATATTCATTTTGTCTTTGTGGGGCCCCAACCTCATGTCTTTTGTCTGGCTCACAATATTCAGGGAGGCAACTATGTGTGTGACACACTCAGATGGATTGCTGAATTCTTCCAATACATCTACCCCCGAATATAAACTCTAAAAGTACACATATACCATCAAAATACCACCACATATGGTGTATAATATATCCTGTAGAAGACTGGACATTGCTCCAATAGGCCATCACAACATAGTGGAGTAACATGTCCCACACACTTTGATTGCTTTTAATCAAAGAGGATAGCCTACCAACAAGTATGCGGTTGAACTTCTTGATTAGCTCATCAGATAGGGAGTGATAAGGTTTGGAGCAGATTTTGTGGCTCTCCAAAGGTCACAAACATATTGTAACAATCGGGATTCAAAATTTCTCCTAGAGCAGCATGCATTTAACAACACCCTCAAGAATGGTAAAGATGCTGGCCTAGACAACATTTGTATTCAACAATTCAAACACTTTGGACCAGCAATAAAGAACTTATTACTTAAGTTTTTGAACACATGCTCAGCTATATACAAAGCACCCAAGATCCAGTGACAAACCCACCTTGTAGCACTCCTGAAGCAAGAGAAGGATGCAATGGAAATGAAGAACTTCAGACCTATATCACTTTTACAAACTGTAGCAGAATATCATCCTAATCTGCCTATTAGCACTCATTGAAAAGCACTTAAACCCAGAGCATGCTGGATTCTACCCAGGGAAGTCATACACTAGTCTTATATTGAACATGACCCAGTACATCAAAGATGGTTTTGAAAAGGATATTGTAACAAGAGCCATGTTTGTCGACCTTTCAGCAGCATGCAGGACAGTAAATCTTTAAAGGCTCCTCACTAAAATATACAACATGATGAAAGATCATCAGCTCATACAACTAATGTAATCTCAACTAGAGAACCAACATTTTTATGTTAAACTATGCAGGAAGGGAAGCCGATAGCAGCAACAGAAAAACAGCTTACCACAATGGAGCTTAGCCCCGCCAATACTGTTCAACATATATACAAATGATTGACTGATCCGTCACAACACAAGAAGTTTGATCTATATCAACGAACTACACGTCACGGCCCAAGCTAAGGATTTTACCCAGATCAAAGCTATGCTAACATTGGCACTATCTGGGCTCTTAGTCTATTACACCAAGAATCAATTGAGCTCCATCGCAGCTGAAATGCAAGAGAATCTCTTCTATCTTCAGAGTCATGAGGCCAATAACTCAACATCATCTAGAACGGGGTATTGCTCGCCCACTGCTGGAATCCTGAGTACGTTGGAGTGATGCTAGACCACACTCTGTCTCCTTCAAGGCACACATGCAAAAAGGAAAAAGGGAAAGTTAGGGCCCAGAATAACATACTCAGGAAACTTGCAAATGCAAAATGGGGAACCAACCCGCCAATGCTGAGAGCCACTGTACTTGCACTGCAAGAAAAACTGGATCACACACAGAAGCTGGACCCTGTACTGAATGAAAGCTCCCACTACATCACAGAATGTCTAAAATCAACAAACATGAATAGCCTCTATGTAGCTGGTTGAATCACTCCACCAGATATTAGGAGAGTGGAGGCAAACCTGAACAATTACAACGGGTCGAATATACTAGACATCTGTTACATGGTCACACCACAGGAGTTAGCCACCTGAAATCACAGAAAAGCTCCTTAGCAGCAACAGAACCACTTTAAAAAAATCAGTAACGGCTACATGACTGGAAATGTGGTATACATGTCTCTAAATGCTTGACAAGGATGTCAAAATGCACAGACCATAGGCACCGATTCTCTGCTGGAGCACCCATGGGAAAAAATTGGTGGTCCCTGCCCTGCCCCAGCTCACCTCTACCATTCCATCCATCCATCTCAGGGGTGTGCAAACCTTGTGGCCTGAGGGCCACATCGGGGTTCAGAATTGTATGGACGGCCGGATAGGGAAGGCTGTGCCTTTCCAAACAGCCTGGCCCTGCCCCCTATCTGGCCCATTCCCACTTTCTGCCCTCTGACTGCCTCCCTCAGAACCTCCAATCCATCCAACCCCTGCCCAGCTCATTGTCCCCTGACCACCCACACCAGAAACCCCTCACCCCTAACCACCACCACCACCCAAGACCCCAAGACACCCACTAACCTTCTCTTTCTTAACCAGAATAGATTGCACTCCTTGAATCTATTCACTGTAAAGCATATTTTCTAATCCTTTAATTATTCTCACGGCTTTTCTTTGAACCCTCTCCAATTTATCAATATCTTCCTCAGTTGTGGGTACTAGAAGCGGACACAGTATTCCAGCAATAGTCACAGCAGTGTCAAATATAGTCATAAAATAGCCTCTCTACTCCTACTCAAAATACCCTTGCTTATGTATCCCAAGATTGCATTAGTTCTTTTGGCCACACCAGAGGATTATGTTCACCTGATTATTTATCGTGATCCCCTACTCTTTTTCAGAGTAATTGTTTCCCAGGATAGAGTCCCCCATCCTGTAGGTAATGGTCTACATTATGTATACATTCATTCACATTTAGATATATGAAAATGCATATTGTTTACACCCACTTTATTAAGCAACCTAGACTGCTCTGAATCAGTGACCTGTTCTTTTCATTAATTTACCACTTATCCAATTTTTGCTCATCTTCAAACTTTATGAGCAATGATTTTATATTTTCTTCCAGGTCTTTGATAAGGATGTTAAATGGCACAGGGCCAAGAACCGATCCCTGCAGGAACCCACTGGGAACAGACCCACTCAAAGACTTCTCCCACTTTACAGTTACATTTTGAGACTTATCATTTTTAATCCTTTCAATGTGTGCTATATTAATTTTATATCATTCTAGTTTTTAAACAAAATGCCATAAGGTACCAACTCAAATACCTTCCAATGCTACTACCTTTATCAACCAAACCCATAATCTCATAAAAAAAAATCAAGTTAGGTTGACAGGAACTTTTTCCATAAAACTATGTTGATTTGCATCAACTACATTACCATCCTTTAGTTCTCTATTAACTGAATTCTGTATTAGCCACTCCATTATCTTGCTTGGGATCAAAGTCAGCTTGACAGGCCTATAATTACCTGGGTCATCCCATTTATCTTTTTTAAAAAATTGCCACATTAGCAATTTTCCAGCCGTTTTCTGGAACTTCCCTAGTGCTCCAAGAGTTAGTAAAAGTCAACATAAATGGTCCAGCAAGCTCCTTCAGCCAGCTCTTTTGAAATTCTCACACAAGTTATTTGGACATGCTGATTTTAAAATGCCTAGTTTGGTAGCTACAGTTTAGCATCCTTCTGAGATACTAGTGGAATGGAAGAATGTTATCACCATATGAGGAAAATTAATCTTCTGTTTCTTCCCCAGATATAGAACAGAAATATTTATTGAAAATTTCTGCCTCTTCTGCAGTATTATTGATAATTCTACCATTTTCATCTAGTAATCGAACAATACCATTGTCAGGATTCTTATATATTTAAAAACGCCTTCTTATTGTCCTTAACTCTGCTCACCATAGATTTCCTCCTTGTGTCCCTTGACTTCCCTCATGAATTCTGCAATTCCTAACTGATTTATACTCATTACTATCAACTTCCCCTTTCTTCCATTTGTTTGTTATTTTTAACTTTTTATAGCTACCCTCCTTTCCCCTCCAAATTAGGCTGAGTTTCTTAATCAGCACAGCCTTCTTCCACAGTTGTGGGATGGAGCTTTTTGGACATCTAGTAAAGTATTCTTAAATACTGTCAATTATTATTCACATTTTTCTGATTAAAATTCTCCTAACAGCTCATTTGGCTCATAATTGTTTTCAACTTTGTGTGTGAAACAAGCCGTATTAACATACCAAGTATATATGTGGATCTAGAAACTGTTGATATAAACCCGAATTATACACAGAGAAATTCTGAGACCATTTATCTAAAAGAATATTAGGCAAGAGAATGGATACAGACACAAAGGCCAAAATGGGGATGGGAAACTTAAGAGAATTCAACCATAAAACACTGAAACAATAGCAGAGTCTGTTCCTCTACCTCCAGAGATGTCCATCCCCCTCCCTACTCCTTCTGCCGCCATCTCCAACCCTGTGGTCTCTAGCTGCACCAGCAGGGCACACAAAACTGAGATGTGCTAGACTGGTGAGGTGCCCTGCTCCTCTGGTAGCTGCACAGTCTGGACCTCCAGCCTGGTGGGATACATTGCTCCTCGGCCATCTGGCCGCCACCTTCTCTCAGGACATGCATGAGCCTAAGCTCAAGGAACTCACCACCAGCCCTTGTCTACTAGGGTCCATCACATCCTTCCCTGGGCTCACACACCCCCATGCCCAGAGCAACACAGTTCTCCTGCCTTCCACCGATGCCACCTCACAAACTCCCAACACACTATAGCCAAGATGGTGCCCACCCCCCGGTTCCTAACAACTGTCATTGACCTTCCAGAACTTGACTACTTGCACTCAGGTGTCATCTACTGGATTATTATAACGGTAATATCATTAATATTCCCCATAATCCTACCTTGAAGTCCCTGCATCTTTCCTCTATGAAGGAATAAATTTTTGAACGTGTGATGTGACAGAAAGAGCTCATAGGAGGATACTCTCGGACATCATCCGAAGAGCAAGATGCCCTTGGAAATCTCTGCACTTAACAATAAACTGCTCTCACTATTGAAAATAGACCTTCAAACCTTAGTGACACTACAGATACTTCAATTTCTGATCCACACTCTTCATTTTATGCAATGTCTTTGTAAACCAAGGGCACAACAACTTGGAAAATATTTTTTAACATTTGGACTGTTGCCATCAAATCAATAATGGTGGGACAAAATGAATTACAAGACTCAACAGCTTCAATCACAGAAGAAGCAGAGTTAGCCAAAAGAGAAACCACAACTTGTCTTGAGAAACCAGCTGGACTGAACTGTACATGGACTTACAGCTAATTAAATGACATTAGGGCAAAGGCAAGGTATAAGCATCTCAAAGCTTGCAAGGAACTGGTCAGTCTTGTGAAACTCAGCTGCATGAAATATATTATATAAATAGTCTCTCGTAATTGGGCCCAGGGAATACAGATATTTCATTTTCAGGCCAGAAGGAAAAGGGAAAGGTTTCATTCTTATTATTACAAGTTGCCTCTTGTCACCAGTAGTCCAGATTTTTCAACACTTCAACAGATCCATAAGGTTTTAAATAATTCATTGTATTTTAATCAGAGGAGGCTAAGAACTATAGGTATTTGAGATACAAGTGGCTTGTAGTGAAAATGGATGTGTGCATTGTTTTTGTGCATCTGCACCACCACTTCCATCTCTCAAGGACTAAATTCAGTTAACAGCCACTACCTCTGATCGAAGACTCACTAGGTTCCCTTAAGCAGTAAGCAGAAGTAGAGCAAGAGGCAGCATTACTCTTACAAAGAGAATGAACTGCTCAGGTCAGAGGGGCAGCAGGTATGTTCTGAGAGATCCTCTGGGGGAACTGGCTACTTGTTCTCTTGTCCAGATGGCACAGGCATACATATGAGAAGTGGATGCTACACAAAGCCTACCTACGCCATGACCGTAGGCTTATCAGAGTAACAACACAGAGGCATGAATTGCCGACACTTACTCCCTTGCATATCCTAGTGCTGTACCCAGAATCACTTACACTGGTTTTCATTGTAAATTTAGCTGTACTGCTGCACAGTGAATCACTGCATTTTCAGTGATCTATACAATTCTTTGGGAGGGGAAACATTATCTATTTTATCATCTACACTGCTTCTGAAAACCAAACCTGAGAGTAGAATAATATGGACCTGCACTGATGTCACACAGGTCACTGTGAGAATATTGTCTTGTGCTTACACCTGTATGTCTGCTGGGTGCACTAGAGAAGATTACATTGAACTTTCATGGCTGATGCTTAGGTCAAATAAACGGCAGTGAGCTACAATATAATCTACAGCTTTCTCAGATGCACAGTGAGCCATGCAAGCATTTACATTAACACTTACAAATACAGGCTCAGGCTTCTCTAAATGCATACAAGTAATACATTGTGGATTTAAAATACACTTAAATAACAGGCTGACTTACTGGTTTTAACCTTGCATTCTGAAATTCCAAATATAAACTAACTACCCCGCTGAATAAGTCAATAAATACAAATCCCAAAATAAGTTTGATGGCTTTGAAAACGAATGCAATAAGTCAAATTGTCTACCTGGCAAACCAAAGACTAAATTACATGAATCCTGAGACATCATTTCACCCCTCTTTTAAGCTGCATTCATTAAAGGATAAGCTACCTCTTGCACAGGAAATTACAGACCTTCTTTGGGAAGTATGTGTCAGGTGCCAAAAGCATTTAAATACTATCTTTTTCCAATTCATGAAGCTCATTGTAGAATTGTATTGTAGCATTGTTAGATTTATGCATTTAGCCACCAAGCATATTGTAATAGTAGCTGTAAGTAATTATTCCTTTCTAACAGTAGGAACCATAGTATTGTCCATGGTACGTTGTTTTCCTTAAGGAAAACAGGCATTTTTTTTTTAAAAAAAAAGACTTAACTGTTTAAATAAAGATCCAAGTAACTTATTTAATAATAATTCACAGTCCTAACTTATAGAAAGAGTAAATTTGTTACAAATATAAATGTCACAAATTTCGTTCATTATGGTTTTTTTGTATCCTGTTCAAAAAACTGTGTTTATACATTTAAATCACATTCATGCCAGGACTGTTTTTGTAATGCACTTTTTCAGGAGAGATTTTGGCAAGTATGAAATCAAATAGGCAACCTCCTGAATCACACATACCACAGCTGGACTGATCAAATGTTCAAACAACTTTGACTTACATTAAAGAACATTCACTAATTGTAGCAACCATTTTAATTTCTTGATAGCAAAGAATTAGGGTAAAATTATCCCCTCAGAACCTCACAGTAGACATTCTAAAATCCAATATCTTGTTCTCCAGATATGTATGGAGCAGCCACGCATGGGAATATAACTTCTTCACAAACAGAATGCCAAGTTTTGCTATGCAGATCTGAGCTAAGAATTTTGTATACATGCCTAAAGCATGAAGTCTTCGCTCACGATTTACTCTTTTCTCACTCAGGCAGAAGTTTCGATGAGGTTAGTGGGCATTTTGGTTGAGCTAGATCTTCAAGATTTGACACTTACTTTGTTATATAGAACCAGAAAATGCTTCATCTGTCTCTAGCATCCATGATCTGTCACAAACCCTTGAATTGTCTCAGAATATGCTATTAATATACTTTTTTTAAAAAATTATGCTCTTCATTTGTATAGTGAATAAAAGGGAAAAAATACAATTTATAAAAAAATATGTTTACAGAAATTAAGGGATCAACCTGAAATGCTTTACTTGCCCAAGTAGCCACACTGATTTCCAGGAAGCGACTCATGCGAGTAAGGATTACTTGTATGAATCAGGCTTGAGTTTATACTGGATCTCAATGGAGTTTTATGCCAAAATGCCAGAAGGGAAGAACAAATTCAGCTTGATGCTGAGGTATTGATAATGGAATCTCACAAATGTAGGTCTAGAAGGGACCTCAAGACGTGTATAAGGATACAAGGATATTAAAACAGTTGCAGGGTTTCACCCTTCGGGGGGCTGCATTTCAGTGGTGTACAATCTATGTATAGTTGCATGACAATCTACATATCCTGCTAACATAAGAACATAAGAAACGCCGTACTGGGTCAGACCAAAGGTCCATCCAGCCCAGTATCCTCTCTACCGACAGTGGCCAATGCCAAGTGCCCCAGAGTGAGTGAACCTAACAGGTAAAGATCAAGTGATCTCTCTCCTGCCATCCATCACCCCCCTCTGACAAACAGAGGCTAGAGACACCATTCCTTACCCAGTCTGGCTAATAGCCATTAATGGACTTAGCCTCCATGAATTTATCCAGTTCTCTTTTAAACCCTGTTATAGTCCTAGCCTTCACAGCCTCCTCAGGCAAGGAGTTCCACAGGTTGACTGTGGACAGTGTGAAGAGGAACTTCCTTTTATTGGTTTTAAACCTGCTGCTCACTAATTTCAATGGGTGGCCCCTAGTTCTTCTATTATGGGAACAAGTAAATAACTTTTCCTTATTCACTTTCTCCATGCCACTCATAATTTTATATACCTCTATCATATCCCCCCTTAGTCTCCTCTTTTCCAAGCTCAAAAGTCCTAGCCTCTTTAATCTCTCCTCATATGGGACCCGTTCCAATCCCCTAATCATTTTAGTTGCCCTTCTCTGGACCTTTTCTAATGCCAGTATAACCTAGGCCCAAGGGGTTAATCACTGAAATCCAATAGGACTGCACTTGTGAATAAGGATTTGAAGTACTTGACTTATTTTGGGCTTGATTCTGAAAAACATCAAGCACCATCAGGTCCCATGGAATGTTCAGCATCATACAGAAGGCACTCACTATCTTGCTGTCTCAGGTTCCGCTGCATTCAATTCTACGACTAGAGAAGTGAGGAGAAGATTTGCCATTACTTCAATGAGTGCAGGATTGGACCCTAAGTTTGTAAAGTTCTATGTGATCCTTCAGGATTAAAGTCACCGTAAAAGTATATGGCATTATTATTACTTTATTATATGGAAGGAGTATCTCAGGGGAGGAGATTAATTAAATGTTTATTTTCTTGTTTAATTATCTGATCTTCTCATTGTTCTCCTTTTGCTGCCTTCAGCTAAAAACAATAAGGAAGAAAAAAGAGACCCCAGTAAATATCATGCTGGTCTAGATAAAGAAGAGTGAAAAGCAATGTTTCACAGGACACCCTGTTTTTACAGCTGCTGTTGAAATATTACTGTTAATTACCTGGGCAGTTTATAAATAAACCCTTCCAAAGGAGTATTTTTATACAATCATAAAACAAATTAAACTATCCAAAACTCATGCTGCTAATTAAAGTAGCCCTGTAGGAGGGCAAAATAGCTACAAGGCTGAGGTAAACATGATGCTTTTTTATTGAACATGAGCTGATTAATTTTATTTTCTATTTACATGTATTTGCTAATATCATCAAAACTGGCAAATAAAACAATTTTGTATTGATCAATTAAAGACCATAAATTGACAGTGGTTCAATTGGTTTTAGATGTCAGCAAAGCATTCTTCAGCGCTTTATTATATATATATAAATTAACAAATCAGTGTGACCCCTAGACCTTAAAAAACTGGCAGCATTGAAAACTGAGAGTAAGAAATATGTTATGTATGTGTATGTAGATCTGGGCATTTTACACACAAGTGATAACACTGCAAATGTGTTTTAAAATGTGATGTCTTATGTGAAACACCTGTAT
Organism: Dermatemys mawii; assembly: GCA_007922305.1. NCBI lineage: Eukaryota > Metazoa > Chordata > Testudines > Dermatemydidae > Dermatemys > Dermatemys mawii. The sequence goes on from ML677326.1 coordinate 26,780,804, forward strand.
GGGGTTTAAAAGAGTTAATATATTACAGCTCACAGTTTTCAAATAAAAAGCAGTATTTATTAGGGAATGAAATTGATCACATTTAATTTTGCTCCCGCACAATACTTTTATTTAGAAATTATCTTTATAATTCTAATGAACAATGCAGTTTCATTTCACCCAGCAGGTTCAAGCAAAACTTTTCTAATAATAAAAATGAAAAAGCTTAATACTTAATAGCAGAGTCACTTAAAAAATTAGCATGAACATACCTCCAGAGAAGAGATGATCTGGTCATAGATTATTACAATTTACACCGTAATTTTGTAATTTTATGGAAACCTATAGTGGATGTGTTTCAGCTCAATCTACCAGAAAAAGATACTTTTAAGAGCATAAGCCCACCCTTTTATATACCTTCATAACAACAGAGAAAGTTAGAGGAATTATCCAAGGGGGAACAAAACCTCACATACATATGACATAACATGGAAAATGTTGCCCTCTGTGAATTGTACTGGCACCCAGTGAGCCAACCACCAGTACATTTCAAGGTCTCATTTTTGAAATACAATGCCCTTAATAACCTAGGACTGATCTACTCACATGATTGTCTCTCACCTTATACCCTGCCAAGGCAACTGAGACTGGTTAAACTGTCATTGGCTTGCCACCAGAGATTCAAACTGGATTAGAGTTAGGGCAAGGTTTCTGAGAGCAGGGCCTTTGTCTGTGAGTCTTTGTGACAGTTCTTAGGACTCCCAGGACATGAGCCACCTTGCTAACCTCCTGCTTCCAGTACAATTCAGTCACCACCAGCTTTCACTCAAGTACTCTTCTCTGGGCTATGCCAGCTCTAACTTCACCTTATAGATTAACAATAGGTGCACCCCAGTCAAATGGGTCCCTTTGAAACATTCTTGTGTGATATTCAGCTCCTGGCTACGCGCAGAAATTCCAGATCCACTGCGCCCTCAAAGGAACCCTGTTTACCAGTTTTCACCTTAAACCAAGTAAACAGTTTCTCTTCCCCTCAAAGTAGGTTTTCCCTCAACATTCAGCCTGTTGCAGAGGTGGCTAGTTTCACAATAACCAGGATTCAAACATTTATGAATGTTCCACAAGCAGTTTCCTCAGTGAATGGATCCAGGACCTCTCCCTCCATGTGCTACTGAAATGGTCTTCTGTTTCTTTTCGTAGACAGGGGGCCCCAGACTTGCTTTCATGTTGGGGGGCTTTTTACCTTCAAGTGGTTTTGATTGTTCACAGTTGCCTCTGATAGCTGTTCATTGAAATTCTTAGCATTGTACAAGGATCGAGCTTTGCATTGCATCACAGTCTAAACAGAACAGGGTGACAACTCCCTCTTGCTTGAATGGCCATCGCTGAAGCACATTATCCCTTGGTGACCAATTTCTACTCCAAATCCATAAAGTAGACTTTCAAAATAAATACATTATTCCTTAAATATTACCTATATGCACATCTCACAATGATTATGAATCTTAACAAGTTCTGAGCTTTCTGTAGATATCTCACTTATTGCCCTTTATCGATAAATATCCTGCAAAATTTGTGTTTGATGTAGTGAGTTTGTCAGGTGTGAGGTGAGAGTTGTTTGCAAAGAACAGGTGAGGATTTACTAAGGAGCTTCTGTTTCCAAGATCCCTTCTCTGAAGAAGTCCATTGGAGTCTTTCTGTGGCTATATAATTTTTCCATAATTACTTCTCATTTTCGGTTCCTTTTCTGCTCTTCATGGAAGTGGGGGCCTCACTGCTAAACTGAGACTCGGTGGCAAGGACAGGTTGCCATGTGTCCACTGCACCCAATTTCTCTTTAACAGATTACATGCAGCGCCCCAATGCTTTTACTGGTTACAGATGCTTAATGAGCTACAGTAATACTATGCAGCAGAAATTCCATAATCACCACACTTTATAGTCCACACCACAAACTGACAGGCTCATCCCAGCTCCCAGAAAAGATTTAATAGCAGAATGTTGTAGTAACATCTCATGTTATTGAGAAGTCATTACTTTTACAAGATCTACTACAGTATGTTTATTAATAACTATAAGTAGCATATAAATAATTAAAAATAAACTAATTGTCAAAATAAATGAAAAAAGGCCTTCCTGTAATGCATTATCTTTAGTCTCTGTTGTTTTAAGAAAGATAAGATGTTGTTTTAAGATAAGAAAATGTCTTATCTTAGAGATGTTATGCAAAAAGAATCAGCAAGACTTAGACACAGCCAGTATGTGAGTATCTAGAGAGGACTGAGTCAAAGATGGCGCTCAGATTACGGGATAGAATAATAGGCAGGACTGTTTTCCACGTTGATCAAGAAATGAAGTATCAGGGAGGGATTGGGGTTGGGAGAGATTAAGAACTCTTTTAACCACCTTGAGCTTGAGCAGATTGCCAGGCATCCACAAGGAGCAGTCAGAGAGACAAGATGAGATCTTAGTTTGGATAGACAGAGACAGATCTAGAGTAGAGAGGTAGCTCTGTGAGTCATCACCATAGACATGGTACTTGAATTTGTGTTTATGGATGAGATGGCCCAGAGATAAGATGTAGAGAAAGAAGAGAAGGAGACGAAGGACAGAGCTTTGTGGAACCCCCATAGAAAGATGGATGTTGGATGAGAAGGATCCCTTGAAGGATACACTTAAGGAGCAATTGGAGAGGTAGGAAGAGAACCAGGCCCCAAGGACGGAACCAAAGGGAGGACAAGATTTCAAGAATAGCATGGTTCGACAATGTCATAGGCAGCTGACAGGTCAAGGAGGAAGAGGATGGAGTACTGATTCTGGGCTTGGAACCCTCATATGCAGGGGGGGATGAACCTGGCATCATCACTACCTCCCAAATGCCTCAGTGCAAAGTTCCAGAGGCAGTCACTTAGGTGGAATTTGCTGGCTGTAAGACCTCATTTGGAGCTGTGCCACCAGGAAACTGGAAAGTCCCAGAGCAGGTGTGGAATTTGGAATTTGGTTCCACGGAATTTGGGAGCAAGCTCCTCTGCTTCCATGGGGCGCTAGCACACAATTCAAATCAGAGGCTATTATATTAATCTCCCTACCTAATCCATTTCCACTGTGGGTCTACTGTAAAACTCAGATCATTGTCTGTTGTCTTTCCTCATCAATTATACCTGCCTCTTCCCCTGTAATATCAACAGACTGGTATTTGGATAACAATGTTTCTGAACCTGTAACAAAAATAAATGAGGGTACATCAAATATTTATGTCAAAGATGAGGCTATTTTTGAGTGCACCAACTATCATAATTTCATGGGGAGGTGCACTATTTGATGCCCATTCCTGATGGGCCCCACCACAAGCATTGCACTGAGAGCTAAACTTTCTTCAAATTCAAGGATATTTATATCTCATGTGTTGGTTCAGGTTCATTTCTATCCACAATTATGGTGAGAGTGCAGGGTAAGGAAAAATTAGGAGTTTTATAAGCCAGATTTCACATCTACTGAAAGAAAAGTAGGACTGGACTCACTGTGAAGACGAGACAGAATTTTAAGAGGCTCTCAGAATCCTGTGGTATTTTAGCTCATTTGAATTCTTTGCTTATTTTTGGCTGGATTCCTGTAACATGCAGAAATTCCTTTAGCTATATCGTGAACATGAAAGGGCTGCCTGCTGACAGGTCAGGTGATGGGATTCATACATTAAGATACAGTACACTGGAATGCTAAATACTCTTGTAATGCAAAATGACATCTCAGCTAGCCAACACCACATCTCTAACTTTCCACGGTAAAACACAGGACTGTATCTCACTTCCTGATACACCGTTACTTCTCAGTGTGCTGGAATGATGCCAAAGTTCTTTTTAAGAAACAAAAACAGCTAATGTTAGAAACAGAAAACCTACAAAGCTCAACAACTGGATAGCATTACATGTTAAGCAACCCCAATGAGATTACAACAGGCTGCTTTGTGTCTTCTCATGAATAACACAATGTGCCAGATAATTTTTTCCCCATTTAGAAACAGGTAGTTAATGTGAATTGAAGTGATCAAATGACATGTGCCCCAAGGTTACGTTCATCATGGTGATGGCAGAACAGTGCTCATAAATAAAGCATAAGGCCTTCTTATTTTAGGTCAGGTCAGATAAACAGGACTTGCATCATGTGAACTGAGCCTGTAGTGTGATGTGACACTGCAACTATTAATTCCAGGACCTTTTGGAATGTGACATTTCACTCACAGTACACTGAGTTCATGCCCAGTGGAAGCCTCATGATCCAACATCTTTTAGTTTTCCATCTCCTTGACTCAGCTGTTGAAATGGAAGCATGTAGCAGTATTGGATTTCAAATTATGCAAAGCAGATTCCCATCCATGTAAAAGTTTTAGGGTTTCTTTGCAAAGTCTCTCTTATAGCCAAGCTTTTAACTGTGACCTTACTATTGTAACAGTGTTACAAGTGATAGGTAACTTAAGGAGGATGCATTGCTGACCACACTATTTATACAGCACCCCTGCTGACCAATGCAATTGTACTAAGAGGAGATCCGGAAAAAAATGTTTCGCAACATAACTGACTAAATAATAGGTAAAAAAGGATTTTATCACAGAAAAATTCTGGAGAAGAATAAAAATGTATATATTTTTGCAAAAACATCATATCAAGTCCCAAATTCAGATGTGTAGCTATAAATTATATTCAGTGGTATAGATTTGACCATTATTCAATATTTGCTAAATAACCACTTTGTATACATCCCTTTAAAATGGCAGATACCCATCTGAGAGTAAGGTCCTCATCTGAACATGTTTAAAATGTATATGTCACAGTTCTTCATTGATTTGGTCAAATAGGTATACACAGTACACTTTAAATATTTTCAATATTTCACGGTATTTACTGGCTGCATTTCTTGCTAAAAATTGTATCCATAATACCACATGAAACTATGCTCTGTTCCAGATTTATTTTTCATGACTAGAAATTGAACTTTTACGAGGTCATTTGACAGCACATCTTTCAATTAAATTCTCATTTTAAACAGGTAGGTATCCAGATATAAAATCTATTGGATGATAGGTGACTAGAGTCCCAATGAATCTCCCTGATTACAGGATCTATGTAAATATAAGCTGTTTTCAATATCTGCAATTATATCTAGCCAATTAGACACCAGCACAACAATGCATTTCTGGGCAATTTAATTATAGCACAAGGTGCACAAGGCTCAGTCCTTAAGGACAAGAACAATAATCCCTTTCCTGCTATATATTATTGCTACTATAAAGCAGAATTTATAAATACAAATAAGACAGTCAATCAAAGCCATACATTGACCAGACTTTGGGTCTCATCTTGAACTTCTTACTCAGGCAAAATTCCCAACTTCATGGCATGTATATGAATATTATTGCTAATGCTAATATTGCTCCACAACAGTTTTGCCTGAAAAAGGACCACAACATCACGACTCTTATAGGTAGGCACATGAAATCATTGACTGTCAAAAGAAAAGCTGCAAAAAAGCTGTAAATCTATTTACTAAGAAGATCAAAAATGCCCATCACGGAACAACCTATGTTTCCATACATCTAAAATCCATATAGCTTTACCTATAGCCTGTCAGAGCAGGACAGCTATATTTCTAAACCCTGCTGCAGAGTCTGCTTCCCAAAATAAATCCCAACAGTGACCTGTGGGATTAAAATAACCTTTTGGGAATATACAGGAGAGAATAATAGCTAGATTTTCACTCTTCACTTTTGACAAGCAGCAATCATACAATTGCTCACTCACCAGCCTCGAAGAAAACATACTAACAGAAGCAAACCAAGGTACCACAGATTTTATAATCAATTTTTACAGTTTGGCAGCTCTGAGACTAGACTTTGGAAAGCTATAGCTAGGAAAACATTTTTAGAATTTGGGGTAATTTTAATGAGACTGTGCAAAGAAACAACAAACACGGTGATGACAGCTTGATTATCTTCTGTGGATCTTTTTGCAACTGGCATGAGAAATTAAACAGGGCTCTCCAGCAGTTTGATTATCATTCCACAAAATCCACAGCTCCTCTTCCCTTAATATTACATACTCATATACAAAACAAATGTTCTGGGTTTAGTTTTGTATATTTTTAGTGGACTAGAAATACATAATCTGTGAACAACGCAAATACTCAACAGCATGGTCAAATACATTATTATTAGGGAATGTGTACTTTGTTTTTCTTTTACTGATTTGTAATGGGATTTTACAATGTTAGAACTGCAGTTAGTTTGCTCTACAATCACATATATCTTCTTCCAGCCAAATGAAATTACAGTCTTGCAATTTTTCAACCAAATTACTGCTAAGATGTATAAAAATTAGAATTTTAATCAGATCATCACAAACATCTTCCCTTGGAAATATTTGCAGCCAGTCTGGCAAATGGTCATCTTTTCCCTGTTTTCTTTTCATTTTACATATAAATGGCATACAGAATCTGTAGTTACAATAAATCTTTAACTATATAAAACTTAATCTATGAGAGTGGGAGAGGTATAAAACACACACACACACAACCCCCTACTGATTTACTGATGTTGGTCAGTGAGTCAGGCTTTGCACACTACATACAGGATGAGCCTGCCCTGAAGAATTTACAATCTAAGGATGCAATCCTTTAATCTCTTAATCATGTAAGAAGTCCTTATTCGCAGAGCTGTTCCATGAAGTCAGTGGGATTACCTGTGGCAGCAAGGACTTCTCTCACAACATATGAATAACAGAATAGCTAGATGGTCACATCTTGAGGTTACTCTTTTTACTCTGTAAGTACATGACATGTCTTTAAAAAACATTTTTATTTTAAGTTACATTAAATTAAAACAAGGTGGTCATGTGGCTGAAGTATTTAACCAGAATTTTCCTAAGAAGGAGGCCCAGACCTCCCCCTCTGCTGCCCTGCACCCAGCCCCACACACTCACGCTCCCTCTCCCCGGCCCTGCAATAACCGGTTCTGAGCGGTCTCACATTGCCTCTGCACCTGGATCCACGCCCTGCCTCCTGTGCCCAGCTCCACAAATACTCCCCTCCTCCTGCTCCACATCCAGCCCTGTGCTCTTCCTCACACACTGCCCTGTACCCAGCTCTGAGCTGTTAGTCTGCACATATGTTAGGTGTAGTCTACAAATCACATTGACAGGTATTATGTGCATGGTATTAATGTAATACACATTACATATAAAGTGTTGGGAATTTATGTTAACTGAACAACTTATGTTCTCTCCTCAATTCTGTTCACCCATGTCAAGTATCCCATAACATCTTGCAAAGGTGACTTTAGATTTGGCATTAGAAAATAGGAAACTTGTCAAAGGCAAAATACATTAATGTTCTCTTCCAGTACAGGCGGGGGAGGTACCCGCACAGAACCTGGAATGGTAGTATTCCAAACAAAGATAAGGAAGGTACAGAACAACAAGTTAAGAAACTGGTACTAACTGGTGGGTTAGATTTTAGTGACATGTAAAGAGTTTTGTAATTTGTAAAATCTGCCTATAAACACGACTAACTGAAATGCATATCTTTGAAGCACCCCTTCTGTGTAAGGAGAACATGCTATGAGGTTTGCTTCCCAAAAGGAAAGTATGTAAGTCTCCTTTAAATATTGTACTGTTTTGTCTTCAGACAATATATTTGGCTCAGTTCAATTATTTGGTCTCTTGAACATTTTCAAGACTGAACCACGAGTGTAGTCAAACTACTATCTACACTTCTGAGTCCATAAACCTCTCATTCCTGCACCCAGACTTGAGCTGTTACCCAGAGCTGCTGTCAGGTTGAAAAGCACTATCCCCATTAAGAGCCAGGCAGTCTTGGGAGCCCCAAATCCCATCCTCCCCGCCTACATCTCCACTTCCCCAGGAAGCACTAAAAGCCTGAATACAAACTTCTGGCCTCCTAGGGACTGGGGTTTCCCAGTACCCATGGGTGTCAAAGGACTGCAAAGTTGGCGTGGGGGGGGGAGGGGGACAGGGCGAGAGAGAAGCAGGCACACTGGGTCACAATAACACTCAAATTTGGACAACTTTCCTCTGCATCATGTCAATACACCACCTACCTCCAGTCAGGGGCCAAGTTATCATTTCCTTTCTCTGAAACCCAACTCCCTATCCCTGACTTTCTTCCTATGCACACCCCCCACCTCCTCCAAAAGACATCCCACGGCTTATCTCCCTCCCCTATGATCTAAAATATTTCTACAAAAAGAACCAAAATGTTTCACTCCTCAAATTCCAATAGGCCTCTGCCTCCAGGACCACTCTCCCATTAGCCAAGAGTAGACAGTGGTGGATCCAGCTGGTCTGCCAGTGTTTCTGGTGGGCTCCAAGCTGACCCCTCATCTTAAATCTCATGCACTCTGGAATGTCACCAGACAAAGGAATCTCAGAACACAGTTATAACAGTAAAACTAGGGCAAATGTTTAAGTACATCAGTGAATAACATGCAGAGACAAAGAGAAACACTATGGGGAAAACATCTGCATTCCCAATTACTCAGAACTCCCCCATAGTCAGCAATGAAGAATCAGAAAACTGTATACCGCCAGCCTACTTGTTCACCCTGCAGAACTTCACTTTCAAGCCCTAAATTCAGTATCATATTGATTCCATGCATTGGAACTACAGAGTCCACTAGACAATTTCAAATAATGGTGACGAAAGAACAGAACAAAATGTTTTTTATAACAAAATACTTCTCTAACCCAAAGTCAGATTTCAGGCAACTTCCACGTAAAACTTTCATTTGCCTAGTTAACCTTTTTTCCCCAAATGGGAAGGTGTCATTGTAGCAAAGTGCCGCATCATACATGGTATGCAAGTATCTGGTATTCGTTAAAATACTTCAGTATGGGTTTCAACATCAGCAACCTGCATCTTGTGATCAGAAAATAAAGTTTCCTATTATTGAAATTCTATGTTGTATTTATGTAATTATACTTTATTGTATTAGCAAGTGCTTGCATACAGTAGCAGTTTCTAGGATTTCTGCTTATTAGAAGGGCAATATTCATTCTTTTCAACAGCTGATTACTTTTGGTGATTCAATACTATATACCTGTTTCTGGAGCTCTGTTGTTTATTCTATTTTGCTCCATTTCTTCTAGTAACCCTGCAGCAAAAGCGAAACTCCTTCTTGGACCCTAATCCATGAACAAAGAATGTGATCCACGTGTAGTTACTGGGCCAAATTAATCCCCAATGTAAATCCATGTAATTTATGCAAACCCATAATTAATTTTACATAAGAGATGGATTTGGCCCAAGGACAGCTGTTGTACTAATCCTGATCCAGTTTTGTTTCTAATGCCCAGTTGATTGTTCATAGCTTCTGCAGAGAACATTTAAGTAATAATCAAAGGCTATAGTCTATTCATACCAAAAGGAAAGGCTGTGACTCACGTTACAGGCTCACGTAAAAGGCATCCCATTATTATTCCCCGGCAGGTATGGTAGAGCTTCTTCCCACTCCCTGCTGAAACGCCACCCACCTGTGCTAATTCCCACCAAGACAGTAGAAAAAGAAGGGACAGTCACAGTTTGAAATGGGAGAAACCACTCCCCTTCTCCCCCCCGATACAACATGTGAGCAAAAACAGCAACATCAGCGTGGAAAAGGAAGTAATCTGAAGCAGTAACCGTGCAGTAAGAGCTGGCTCATACTACCTGAAGCAAAGAAGGAAACCAAAACCGAATTGTGACTCTGAATCATACAGTAAACATACAGAGCCCAATCCTGATCGACCTACACACATAAAACTCCTAATAACTTCAATGGAACATAAGGGCTGCAGGATTAGGGTCCACAATCAGAAATATTATACAATTAAAAATCATGAATACATTTAACATACATAAAATGCAAAACACAAACACAATAAATCTAAAACACAAGCCAATATTTTATTTATTTATTTTCCTTTGCATTTGATTTACGTTATCATGAACTCTAAAATGAAAAAGGAAACATAAAACTATTTATAAAATATAACATACACTGGCTTTTCTTATTCCAGAAATTTCTCATAAATGTGAATAGAAATATAGAAAAATAGTTGAACAGGCTTGACAGGGTGCAACACTGCAGCCCATATTCTTTATAACTGAATGATTATGATGTAATTATGACATAATTTATTATACAATTTGGACAAAATGGGTCATGTGAGGTGTCATTGGAAAAGTTATGATTTGCTGAATATGATTATCCTATTTGTATGCATTTATTATTTTTGTATATGAAGTTATAAATATTGACTATGTATCTGTATTTCAAATGTGCTTCCTCTGGAAACACCCACAACTAGCCTTTGAGGTACAACAGTGAAGAAGCTAGACAGTTGAAGAAGCTAGAAGTGTTGATGGCTCATCAACAAAGACAATGGGCTATGAAAGAATTTAGCCTTCTTGTAAATGTTTCAGCTGGCCTGTAAGTAATGGATGCTATGACCAGACCACATGATACTGAACTCCATTTTGGGTCTCTCTATTTTTCCACAAACTGGGCGGGGATCTATTTTTGTAACAAAGGGTTCCCACTGTATGTTAAAGCTATATAAGGTGACATGTGACATTATCAAACGGCCTCAGTCCCCACACAAGAGAACTCCTGGAAACACCTGAGGAACAAAGACTGAACTGGGGGAAGTCCTAGTTCCAAGATAACAGAATTTCTAGCCTGTGTATGGAAACTTGGTGAACTGCTTGTATCATCAGCCAGAGTGAGAAATTGCTAACTGATATGTAATCTATCTGGTACGTTAGATTTAGTTTGTGATTTTGTTTATTTGCAAAGTAATCTAATTTGATCTGTTTGCTATCACTTAAAATCTGTCTTTTGTAGTTAATAAACTTGAGGTTATTTTGCTTTATGTAAACCAGTATGCCTTTGAGTGTCTGGGGAAAAACCTCAGCTTGGTTAACACAGGTTTGTTGCATAATCTTCTCCACATTGAGGGAGGGGCAAACTGAGTAATAAATTCATATTGGTTGGGGTTTTGACCAAGGCAGAATCTGGGGTCTTAGGCTAGGGAGCTGGAAGTTATCTTGGCTGTAGCCTCTCTATTGTTGGACCAGCAAAGGCTAGCCAGAACCTGCATGTAACTGCAGCTGGGTATTACCCTGCCTCTGTGAATGTTGGTGGGAGCGTAGGATTGGGAGCAATCTGCAACCTCTCACAGGAGCACAATGTATGAGGGAGCCCAGGCTGGTGAGTCAGAGGGTTTAGTGGTAGTCCAGTTTCAAGTGGCACCCGAGGGCAGGGGGGAAGAACCAGTCACACAGGGTATCTTCACAGCAAAGACCACTCACTAACTAAAGACGACTCTGGCCAAGATTTTCAAAATAGAAATTAATGGAAGCTTCTGGATGCTCAACAACTGTGAAATTCAGGCAACTTATTTAGGTACCTCAGTATGATTTAAAAAGCCTAATTTAAGTCACCCATTTAAAAACATGTCGGACACTCTAAAATAGAGTGGTCAGAAATATTGACTGGTTGACACAGTGAAGTCATTCCCATAAATATCATTTCTTAGAAGCAGGAGTTTAAGGGCTTGACTGTTCAAAGTACTTACTGGTATATCAGTGTCTTAAGAAATACCACTGATCAATGGCCATTTAACTCTGGTTCATGTTTAGTAAATGGGAAACCACTGTTAATTATTCTCTCTCCTCCCCACATTTTTTTTGTTGGTCCCACAAAAGAACACTTCACCTTTGTTGAACATTTTCTCCACCAATATAGTAACTGAATGATAGAAGTTATCACATTCCATTGCTTAAAAGCACCCATGTTTAGTTTGTAGTTCCTGTGCCTTTCAGACTAGCGTAAAAAGCTCAAAAGAGGTGAGGATTTTGTGTGGATTTTATTACATTTTATCAGCCTCACAACCGCTTAAAGTTGCTATTTTTGTTATTTTATTTCATTTAATTTCATCTAAAGTAAACTATACAGACATAATATATGTTCAGCTCACACTCAACTTCAGACCAACATCCCCATATAATTTGGTAACAAACATTTCTGCCAGACAATTTAGTAGGTGATGTCTAATGCATTATAGACATCTTATAGATAAAGAAAAAGAACTTTACAATACACAGACATTAGTGTACTTGAAAAATATTTAATTCCTGAAATGAAATTAGAGGATCAGTTCTAAGGTTATTACACATCTCCAATAGATTAATTATCATCCAGTAATTGAAGACCACTGATATCAAAGTATTAAATTATCCTGTTCTGCATGGTTACAGTACACTTTTCACATTGCTTATTTCAACTTTATAAATGTAATTACCCTTTTTATAAAATGTTTAATTTTTTGTGTGTATTACTTTACCAAATAAACACTAGGAAATGAACTGTTGGAAATAATCCTGCAATGGGAGCATTTTGAGACTTCCCATGTATAATTTTTGATAGATTCCGCAATTAAGCAAAAATAAACATATTACTATGATTGTGTTTCTCTTTTTAAGCAAAGCACAGCAAAACATCAACTTGTCTGAAGACAATGCATCAAATATGTATTACCAGGAAGGGAAAATACTAAATAATAGGTGACAAACCAAATCATAGCTGTATTTTACATCATCATTTTAATTATACACACTCACTAACTATAAACACATCTTAGAAGGTAATAAGGGATATCACTTAATATCAAGCAGATGAGAATTCCACATGGAAGGATATGGACTCTGCCTCCTAAAGCACAATGATTTGGATAGACACTGTTGATATTTAAATGTTGAAAGTCAATATGGCTTACTCTGCTATCTCATTACTAACATATGACAGACATGCAAAGAAAGATGTGAGTTCAGCTGTTTATCTCTCAAGACTCAGGCACTTCACTCAAATCTCTAAACAGATTTATTATTTATTTGCCTGTTAATAAAACTAGCAGCTTTGCCACTCAGTATTTTTTCCCAAACATTTGAACTCCAAAGAGATTTGGAGGCAATTAACATTCACCAGTAACAGAGCAATCAACATGGGGATATCTAATGGGACTGGACAGAATCCAAAAACAGATATTAGGATAATAGTGAGTCACTGACATAAGGTTATGATGTTAATTCTGGAGGGTACAGCGATGGTGTATTTTCAATAACATTGCCTGGGATTGCTGTCACATTAATATAACTGTTCCTCTGTACATGGCTCATCTGCGTCTCCAATAAGTTGTATAAACATCAATTTGAAAAGCAGGTATTTTGCCTAGGTGAATCAGACAACCTCCATCATAAATGTTAAATCAGATTCAAGCTTATTTCTAAACGAACAGTCTACCTAATAAAACCTTGTGAGTGTCAGTTCTCAGGCTCACTTTCTAAACTCTGTTCTTCAATTAGGTCTTCAAAAGAAGAAGTTAACTTGAGAAAGATTCTGGAAGAGGCACAGGAAAGTACATTTGAGAGGCGGGGAAGGGAGTAGAAGTGGATGGCATATCCAGTCAGGATGACTTCCAACAGCCACTTGTCAGAAGGATCCATTCCCAGGTGCTGTGGAATGGGATAAGGTGGACTCTGAAAGGAGGAGTGGGGTTTACCAGTATCAGGTGTCAAGGAAAGAGTGTTTTACAGGTCCCTCGACCCACCTGTCAAAACTACTGTTACTAAGTCAAAACTACTACTGCTAGTACTGAGGGCTGAGATAGTCAGTTGTGGGCCTGATTGCTTTTGCTTGGGGATCCTTGATTTCTTTCTGAGGTTCATAAGATTTCTGTGACATGAAGGCATGAACTGTGATGACTGGGGTCTAAACGGTGGCTGAGAGCATATTTTCTCTTGTAGGTTAGCATGTATACCCCTAGAAAACAAAGGGTCACCCAAGAATCCTTCAAAGTGTGAAGGGATGTGTCTGTCTTTTTGGCAAACAGCTTTGTTTCGTCAAAAGGAAAGTCCTCCATCATGTTTTGGACCTCTTCAGGAAAGCCAGACAACTGCAGCCATGAAGACCTTCTCATAATTATGTCCGTGGAAATTGAATTGACACTGTGTGTGCCTCACCTAATACAGACTGAAGAGACTTTTTGCCACCAGCTGACTCATTAATTATGGCCATAAATTGGTCTTTGTTGGAGTCCAGGAGCTGATCAATGAAGGAACCTACTTTCACATAGTTCTGGTAGTCATATTTGGACAAGGCCTGGTAATTAATCATCCAGAAGAGTGGCTGATGAATATGCTTTTCTGCCAAACCAATGCAAGAATTTCCTGTCTCAGTCCTATGAGGTAGATTTAAACTGGTACTGGTGGCCTCTAGAATTAACTGTATCTACTATGATAGAATTTGGAGATGGGTAGGAAGATAACAATTTTGTGCCCTTTTTGTCTGCCCGCTTGCATATCAGCAGAATGGATGCAGGCATCTGCCATATAACTCTGGAAAGATCCATAAGTGCCTTATTAACTCGGGGGAGGGGCACTTGGCGATGGAAGAGTGTAGACTGTCTACCGGCTTGTGGTAAGGCTCAGTCACTTCATGCAGCTGTACCTGTATGGCTTCTGCCACTCTCTGAGCTAAGTCCTGGAATGATTTAAAATAATCTGCCATGGGTGGTAGAGAGGGTATCACAGCCTCATCAGGTGAGGACGATGAGACACCAGCTTGAGGGTGCTTTCCCTTTCTGCCTCAGCTTCAACTTCCTCTCACAATTGCTCAGGAGGTTCCAAACCCTTTGATGCTGCAGCTGAAGGAGGGTACCTCCCTGCCTGCTGGTATGCTACACTAGAGGCCTGGGAGGCTTGTTGCCTCTGGGCCTGCCAGGGGTCCCAGCATGGTCACTGAGGGTATGGGGTGGCACCGTGGCTGTCCAAATCATGGAGGCTGAGGGTCGGATGGGTGGTATGCCTAGTGTCCATGATGAAACTGCGACCCATATGGCAGGTAGGACAAGCGGTGGGAACCGAAGTCCTCTCACTCACTATCTCAGAAGAAAGGTGTGCCCTGCATGGAGATGTCATTGAGTCTAATGTTCTGGGAGAACTCGGCACCAGAGTCCTGGTACTGAGTAGGGTGAGTCTAGTGCATTGGACCATGAGAGATCTGTTGAGCACCAGAAATCCACCACAGAATTTCAGCAACAGACACATGCAGCCTCCTTAAGGTTGTTTATTAGCTGATCAAAACCCAGCTTTGTTTAAGATTCTGGAGGACATGCTGACCTCAGCACATCCCTCAACATAATTCTCCTGAGCCTGCTGGCAGTCAGGTTTTGTGAAGCCACAGACCCACTCAGGGAAAGGTGGTCATTTTAGCCAGGTGTATAAGATGGAAGTCAGGTTTGAGTGCCATATGCAGGGAAGAAGTGTGTACAGCCTAAGAGAGAGAAGCCTCCACTGATGAACAGCTTGGAGGTTCATGAAGCGTTAGTCCTAAACGGGCACAGAGACTCTTTTTGACTCTCCATGACTATATTTACTGTCTCTTCCAGGTACACTCTTTTCTGTTTAATAAACTCTCTCTTTTTCTTTCCCCTTTCATTGAGAATTTATTGTTCAGTTCTGTGTCTGGGCTTTTTCTGATGTGCATTCCTGCTTCACTTTTTTATATTATCAAAGTCTGTCCCTTTCCATCTCCCACCTCCCTGTTTTGTTTCTGATTAAGGCCTTGTCTGGACATGGACTCATTCTGGAAAAGCTACAACAGCTACAACTTTAAAAGTGGATAAAACTAAACAGGGACACGGTACTCTTCTTCAGGAATAAAAGTTTCCATACATGGAATCATTTAGCAATAACTTTCTGTGTTTGAATTCACACCCTGCTTTAATCCAAATTAATTTTGGAGAGTAGACAAGCACATGCTGGGGGGGGGGATTTTTTTCATCAATAGTAGAGATAAAATACCTACTTACAATCTATTTCTCGAACTCTGCAGCAATGGTTAAACATTTCTCCACTACAATCACAGGACTAGAAGATTGGAGAGCTAAACACAGTCATCCGCTTCTACAGCATGGTCCCGCCATACACATCTCAATCACTGGCTTCCCCCAAAGCAGCAGTGGTAGAGATTAAAGTGCTTCAGGACCGTGGTAATCCAATCAGAGCCAGAAGTGCTTTAATCTCTGCCATTCTATGGACAAACATTTTGGCAAAGTGCCTTTTTTCAGTATTCTGAATTCCATCTGGTTTGTGTTCTAGTTTTGAAAGGGATGGCTTGCCTCACCTCACCCAGCAAGGTGACAACAGCTCTCTTTCCCTGGAACTGGCTAGCACTGCCTAAAAAAACCCCAATACAAGGCTGTGTGTTTCGCCAGATGAACAACATGTTATTCCCCAAGTTTTGCAGGTGTTTAGTGAGACACAGTGCAAATTCTCTGGGAAAAGAGAGAGCACATCTTCTCATATAATTTAGAGATGAAGGTGTTTTCATTTTTTGTTGTCCCACTGGATTCAGTGTTTAGGTCAGTTGTCACCAACTAAGACAGGAAAGGAAAGAGCTACCACCTTGCTGCGCAGAGTAATTCCCTTTTTAAAATGAGAAGACAATCAATTGAAATTCAGGAGCAAGAGTCACTCTAGCTAGGCAATTTGCATTATGCCCGAGGCTAATGAAAGAATGTTAAAATTCTGCCCTGTCGGATATATATAGGAAATGGCATGATCTTTCTTGAAATGTTAGATTTATGTACATCTGTTTGTGTCAGTCACATTACTATGAGTAGCAAAGGAAAGTTCAGCCAAAATGGGTAAAACAGTCATCTTGAACAACTGTTTTAAAAGTCTATTATTTCAAGTAGAAGCCATGCTATTCTGATTGTACTGTGCATGCTTTTGGGGAAACATTGGCTAGGTAAAGGATTTCCCTTATTAATCATTATTCTGTTAACTATCATAAGTGTGCTCTTGGCATAGGTTTGTCCACAGGATGGTAGGCCAGGGAGGGATTACTCATGGATGCCTGCCTTTCACTACTGAAAAGAAAAGCATTAAATTAGTCTACATTTTCATTAAAGAGCAAAGGTGGGGGATAAAAAAAAAATCAATAGGAAGGCTAAACAAAAATAGATGAAGGAATATTATTCTTAAGTCAACATGTACAGCTAAAGCCTTACAACTCCCACTAGCACTGAAGGGATTCACAAAGCTAAAAACTCATGCATCAAATTGATAATATGTCCATATAGATCTGAAATTCAAGGGTTGTTTTGTTTTATTTGGATTTTGTTTTTTAAAATAGGTTTTAAAATTTTAATAAACCTACTGGTGAAAACAAGAAGAGTCAAAGGATTTTATTACATGGAATGTCAGGGTTGGAAAGGACCTCAGGAGGTCATCTAGTCCAACTCCCTGCTCAAAGCAGGATCAATCCCCAACTAAATCATCCCAGAAAGGGCTTTGTCAAGCCAGACCTCAAAAACCTCTAAGGAAGGAGATTCCACGACCTCGCTAGGTAACTCCTTCCAGTGCTTTACACCCTCCTAGTGAAGTATTTTTTCCTAATATCCAACCTAAACCTTCCCCACTGCAACTTGAGACCATTACTCCTTGTTCTGTCATCTGCCACCACTGAGAACAGTCTAGATACATCCTTTTTGCAACCTCTTTTCAGGTAGTTGAAAGCAGCTATCAAATCCCCTTCATTCTTCTCTTCTGCAGACTAAACAATCCCAGTTCCCACAGCCTCTCCTCATACATCATGTGCTCCAGGCCCCTAATCATTTTTGTTGCCCTCTGCTGGACTCCTTTCAATTTTTCCATATTTTCTTGTAGCGTGGAGCCCAAAACTGGACGCAGTACTCCAGATGAGGCCTCACCAATGCTGAAAAGAGAGGAATGATCATGTCCCTCGATCTGCTGGCAATGCCCCTACTTATAAAGCCCAAAATGCTGTTAGCCTTCTTGGCAACAAGGGCACACTGTTGATTCATATCCAGCTTCTCGTCCACTGCAACCCCAGGTCCTTTTCTGCAGAACTGCTGCCTAGCCACTTGGTCCCCAACCTGTACCAGTGAATGGGATTCTTCCATCCTAAGTGTAGGACTCTTCACTTGTCCTTGTTCAACCTCATAGACTTCTTGTGGCCCAATCCTCCAATTTGTTTAGGTCCCTGTGTATCCTATCCCTACCCTCCAGCGTTTCTACCACTCCTCCCAGTTTAGTGTCATCTTCAAACTTGCTGAGGGTGCAATCCACAACATCCTCCAGATCATTAATGAAGATATTGACCAAAACCGGCACCAGAACTGACCCCTGGGGCACTCTGCTTGATATCGGCTGCCAACTAGACATGGAGCCACTGATCACTACCTGTTGAGCCTGACGATCCAACCAGCTTTCTTTCCACCTTATAGTCCGTTCATCCAGTCCATACATCTTTAACTTGCTGGCAAGAATAGTGTAGGAGACCATATCAAAAGCTTTGCTAAAGTCAAGGAATAATATCCATATAGCTGGTACAAAGAACTTCTCTGGTTTCCACCTGATAACTAGCCTTATACTCACTGCTTTAAATGGATCAAGGTAACCAGGGATTAAGCTCTCATTGGCCTAAATAACGCCAACCTATGGAAAAATCCACCCTAAGGAGCGCCAAAGGAGGTAATTTCTTTGAAAATATTTTCAGGAAGAGTCTCCCACCTCCGACATTGCCCAGCTGGGAACTGTGGAACCTGTTCACAAGTTTGGCAGATCCCGGTATGTGTAGGAGGCCAGGGCCTTCCTCAGATGGACTCTGTGCCTCCACACCAGCTTCACGCTAGCAACAGCAGGGAGCCACACTATCAGGGCCTCTCTCTGGTCCTGGTGTATTCCAGGATTTCCAAGAGGCTATATGGAAACGATATCATAGCCGAGGTTTGTGTTGTCTTTTTAGCCTAATTTCATCAATGCCAGAGTGGGGATGATGTGCGGTAACCTTGGCTCCAGCCACTCCTCTCCTCTGCCTACCCAATCTTTACTTCTTCAGCATAGACCCCCATTCATAGACATACCATTGGTCCAGGAGGAGTAGCCAACAGTGCCACAGAAGCATTCCTCCATGTGTGAATCTAGGTAGAATGATTAGGCCTGTGACATTATCCTGAGCATTGGTACATTTGAGATTCTAACTAGGAACCTTGTACTTCATATGCATAAACTCTGTAAAATGACTAGGTAAAACTGATCTTTCTCCATGACTGAGAGAATAGGGATGCGTTAAGCTTGTTTCAGCCAACTGTCTCTTTGCAAATCTTACACTCCTACACTATAGTGTCTGGAAAATTTTACACAATGGTTTGCTTTAAGGTTTGTAAATGAATCTTAATTATATATCAAAAAATTTAAAATAGCTCTTCAATTACACACCAAGTACCATGTTAATCTGCCACATTTCACTGGTGCAGATCTTACCCAATAGCTGAACCAGTTTGACTGTTATCTTGCAGCAATAATCAATCAATTATTGCATCAATTATTTGATTATTCTAATATTTCTGAAAGGTCAGTTTCTATTTCCCCCATGCCTGCTACCAGCAAATTTACAAAGGGATGCTTGATATATATTGGGCCAGATCTCCAGTTCCACTGAAGCTAGTGAAGCGACTCTGATTTAAAACAGCTGAGGATCTAGCCCTTAGGGTTTATAGATTAATTTCTCAGTATAATTCCCTCCCCGCAGTATAATCATCCTCCTGTATAATTTTCCTCTCTTCATTCTATCCACTGGTATAAGAAAAATATGTTCAGCACCTTTCATGGCATGAAGAGGTCTCATCAATTGCTTGCCAAATCCCTGGCAATTATTTGCTTAAATCAATAGTTTCCACATAACGTATTAATTGGCACACTTCATTCTCTTTGTTTCTGGGCTTTTGGCATGCAATTTGGCTTATCAATTTACTTTAGAAAAGAATGTAAAAGGTTCACTGTCATGATGCGGAGTTTAATCAACAATGGGGATATTGTATCTTAGAGAGTAAAACACAGATTTTTTACAATTTCAAAAGAACAGCTTAAGCAAAAACTGGTAGAAATTTATCAAATCTGAATAAACAAATAAGAGTATGAAAACTGTCAAAGCAACTTAGCATCCCTATTCCATTTGTGCTCCATTTTATTAGCTAATCAAAGTGTCATATTATTTCTGCTCGCATCTATTTACTGCTATGTAATTTTGATAAGGGGCACCATCTGTATTTATAAAAGAATTATCTTAATAGCTGCCTAGCAATCTACAAACATGGGTGATATTTAACTTTTCTGTGGGGATCAATTTTAAACCAGGCTAAAGGACTGATATGAGTCAATATGCTGCGTTAACACACTGAGGGCCCTATTCAGATCTCCCTGTGCTGTGCATGCACTTATCTCAGCTTTGCACATAGACGGAGAAGGTGCATTTATTTAGCATAGCATACTCATCTTTGCTTTATTAAGATGTACAGCCATTGATTTTGGTTGATAGGGCTTAGAACCACACAAATTTTAAATCCACAGCAAAATCGGATTCTTATAGGCAAGAACTATTTTGCTGTAAACTAACAGTTTATTTAACAATGGTGCTTACTCAACCATTTTGTGAATTAGGCTATAGGACTTGAATTTTTTTCTTTAATGACTCCCCTGATCACTTAAGGCCAGATTCTGATAGTCTTGTTCACATATACAGCCTTACTCCACAAGTAGCCTTTTTTCACCACAATTGGACTACTCGTGGAGTAAAGAGCTGATAAGCCTGAAGAAGAGTGTTGGAATCACATCCTTAATAATATCTAAATTATATATTAGTCCTAGCCCTAGGGGTCTGATCAGATCCTGCAATGGGAGTGTTGGCAGGACTGGGCTCTTTGGGATAACATAACATAAGAACATAAGAAAGGCCGTACTGGGTCAGACCAAAGGTCCGTCCAGCCCAGTATCCTCTCTACCGACAGTGGCCAATGCCAAGTGCCCCGGAGTGAGTGAACCTAACAGGTAATGATCAAGTGATCTCTCTCCTGCCATCCATCACCCCCCTCTGACAAACAGAGGCTAGGGACACCATTCCTTACCCAGCCTGGCTAATAGCCATTAATGAACTTAACCTCCATGAATTTATCCAGTTCTCTTTTAAACCCTGCTATAGTCCTAGCCTTCACAGCCTCCTCAGGCAAGGAGTTCCACAGGTTGACTGTGGACAGTGTGAAGAAGAACTTCCTTTTATTTGGTTTAAACCTGCTGCCCACTAATTTCAATGGGTGGCCCCTAGTTCTTCTATTATGGGAACAAGTAAATAACTTTTCCTTATTCACTTTCTCCACGCCACTCATAATTTTATATACACCTCTATCATATCCCCCCTTAGTCTCCTCTTTTCCAAGCTCAAAAGTCCTAGCTTCTTTAATCTCTCCTCATATGGGACCTTTTCCAGTCCCCTAATCATTTTAGTTGCCCTTCTCTGAACCTTTTCTAATGCTAGTATATCCTTTTTGAGATGAGGAGACCACATTTGTACACAGTATTCAAGATGTGGGCGCACCATGGATTTGTATAAGGGCAATAAGATATTCTCCGTCTTATTTTCTATCCCTTTGATTTTCTAGAAGTTTGGAGTGGAGGAGGAATAGTAGAAAATCCGTCCTCTACTACATGACAATTATGTGTCAAATATTCTTAGAGTAATTTTAGTACAATCATTTCTAATACATTTCAGTGCTAATTGCTGTCTCCTATTTGAGATAATAATTATACGTAACTGAATAACTATAAAATTGTTGCCTTATATTGCAAATTAGTAATTACATTAGTAAACATTAACAACATGCCATATACAATTGGAATTTGTACACTGAATTGAATTAGAAATAATTGTAATGTGTGATAATGTAAGTTATAATTGTTATGTGGGGATAGTTTTTTTAATTTTATACTTATTTGGGTGCTAACTGAAGGAGTTAAGAGTTCATTGTTGGGAGTCTTTTTAAATATACATGTTTAGGCAAATATGGTCAAATGTGGGGTGCCTGCATTCAGGAGTTGTGGGTCCCCTTTTTGTACTTGTCTAAACCTGGGACTAAGGCCTGGCCCAGCTCCTCCCACTTATGAAACAATGAAAGGCGGCTGTGAGGAGAAACCTCCACAAGGATTCCCTTACAGTATTCCTCCTTGATGGTTCAGCTGGGGAGGAAGAGCAGCTATGTGGCTCAACTGCAAAGAGTATATTCTCTGGAATGCATGGAAAGCCAGGGCCACCTGTGCAGAGATATTGGTGGCCACTGCAACTGCAATAACAGATTCTCCTGCTTGCCATCATGGCCCCTAGGACTTCTGGGAGAAGGGTCAATGGAAAAAGCATTACAGCCTGAGCCTGTAGTATCTTTCCCATATTTCATGCATTGTGGGGCCTGGATGTAGGGTTGCCAAGCATCCAGTTTTCAACCAGAATGCGCAGTTTGAAGAAAAATCCTGATGGCTCTGGGGTGCCTGTGGGCACTGCGCAGAGCCAGGACAGGTAGGAAGTCTGCCTTAGCCCCGCTACACCACTAACTAGGAACCACCCAAGCTAAGTCTGTGCCCCAATCCTGAGACCCCCCGCAAACCCGGACCCCACTCCTGCATACCAAATCCTCATCCGCAGCCCCACCCCAGAGTCTATACCCCCAGCTGGGATGCTCACCTCTGCCCCTACACTCCAACCCCCTGCACCAGCCCAAAGCCCCCTCCCACACTGTGAACCTCTCATCCTCAGTCCTACTCCCACAGCTCATACCCCCAGCCCAGACCTTGTATCCCTTCCTGCACCCCAACCCCTTGCCTCAACCCGCAACCCCCTCCTGTGCTCCAAATCCACTGGCACCACCTACAGCCTGGAGCCCCCTCCTAAACCCCAAATCTGTCATCCTCAGCCCCACCCCAGAGCCCGTGCTCCCAGGCAGAGCCCTCACCCTCACCCCCTCCCATACCTCAACTCCCTGTCCCAGCCCAGAGGTGCCTCTTGCACCCTGAACTTTCATTTCTGGCCCCACCCCAGACCCCACACCCCCAGTTAGAGCCCTCACCCCCTCCTTCACCCCGACTCCCTGCCCCAACCCAGTGAAAGTGAGGGTGAGAGAGAGCAAGCCACCAAGGGAGAGGGAAATGTAGTGATTGGGAGATGGAGTCTTGGGGAAGGGGCAGGGTTAGGCTGTTCGGTTTTGTGTTATTAGAGAGTTGGCACCCCTACCTGGATGCGGTGTGATGTGTGCCCCCTACAGTCCTTCCTCCTCCTCCTCCTGCATCTACTCTGGACCTGTGGAACATCTACCCCTTATCATAAAATGATCTTCTCCTCTGCACAGAACAGGGGCAAACCTAGGTGCCTAACTCTGGGCACCGGCATTTGAAAATACTGATCTTGGATTTTATTTTTGCTCTGGGATTTTGAGGAGATCTAATTAGCGGGATCTGGGAGAAAGCGTATGAAAATTAGGTCAAAGTTTAAAGCATCACACAAAACTGCCATTGAAAGGTAAGATTCATTTTCTGCTAAACGTTTTTATCCAAATTACTTGCTCTTTTAGGATCCAGCCCCAGAAGTGAGGAAAACCCGTAATTCCCATTGGTTGCAATGGGAACAATGTATGCTCAGCATAACTCAGAATCAGGCCTCCCAAGAGGCAAAACAGGAGGAACTCTCTCATTGGAACAACAACTTCTCAATTTGTCTACAACTTCTAACCATTTATTTCTTATTTATTTTCGACTTCTCCCCATTCCCCCCACCTCCATTTGTGAAACATGCATAGAACTCCTGATGTACAGGAGAAGTTTAATACATAAACTGAGTAAGTTGCCATGACACATAAGCAAGAAGCAGATTAGAATGCTAAAATGATGTTATGAACCTGTATTTATCTGCTAGGGAACATCTTCACTATTAGTATAACACTGCAGCACTAATCAGAAAACAGTCTGGACACATTATCAGAAGCAGTGCAGCAATGCAACACCTTAATGAAATTGTTTTCCTTTGATAAGGGGAGTTTCTTAGCGCTGTAGATTTAACTCACATGAGTGATCACATAGCCACAGGTACAATATTCTTTATTAACTAACTAAAGAGTATGCCAAATCAATTAAAAGCAATTTTAAAAGGAAGGTACATAATTTAGATCTACCTCGGTGCAGCTCTGCTCTAATTTATCTTCTTACCACTTCCAAAGGATTTTACTTACGTGTTTAATCTAACGTTCATTGCAAAGGGTAATTCTCATGAAATTGCTATGGCATCTCCTGCATCACTTAATGCAAATGCTCTACTGCCTCGGCAATGGAGAGGAGCTTTTTCAATAACGACACGCATCAAAAGTGTAATGTGAAGTGCTCTCTTTGTTCAAGTTGTTTTAAACCGAGCAAAATGTTTCATAGCAAAGCAACAGTGTATAGCAGTAGGTACATTTTGATGACAAATTGCATTCCAAATAGTGGATGTTCATAGCATGTTCATGATGAGGTAAGGAATATGAACCCCAGACATATTTTGCATATAAAATCGTGCCACAGCTCATGAAATTTTACTGACAAGCTGGATATGAACATGCCACATGTATGGTAGTAGGGAGTTGAAATCTCTCATGTTTCTGTAGTGTTATAATTGATGGTAATTGAGTTTTTATTTCTACTATGGCTAAGACATTATATTTTAAAGTAACCTAAAGTGAGGCTCCTAAAACCATATTTAAGCACCTAAATAAGTGGCCTGACTATCAAAGATTCTAGACATCTGGCAGCACCTTTTAACCTCACTGTCTACTTTATGTACTGCCTGCACTGTGTGATGGGGGAAAGAAGCAAATGTACAGAACTCAGGAGGGTGCCTATGTGACAGGAGGTGACAGCTAAACTAATGTTAGCAGGAGCCTGAGCATTGTGGTGTTCTGCTATAAAATCACAGGTGTAGCTAGCTAGTGAAAGGGACTGTAGCAGCCGTTCTACATGCTTCCCTGGGAAGTTGGATGTAAGAGTCATAAAACACCACAGCTGTAAGAGCATGCACCCACAGTGAGAGATCACTGACAGCCCATCATGTGAGACATCCATGCTGCTGCAGCAGGGGCATGGAGGGAGAGGGTGCATTTGAGAGGGCCTGGAGCTGTGTGGAAGGACTTTGGGCCTGATTCGGCTCTCACTGGCATTTTAAACTGGCATAATTCCATTAACCTAAGTAGAGTTACTCCCGATTTACACCAGCTAATCTGAACTTTGGACTGCACATATTTGTCAGGAGATCCAGAAAGTTGGGATTAGAGTTTTCAGTGGATCACAATGTAAGCATGGAAGGTCCTGTCCCTTCTGTGAAACTGCCATCCCTACCTCAACAAAGTGACATGCGGTGCAGACGGGTCAGACACAATCTTGCAGCTTTCTGTACATACATTTTACCCATCTGCTTGTTTTCCTTGGAGAACAGAACAAAATCAACCGCTTATTTTTAATTAAGGCCTTACCATTGTTCTTGCCCCACCTTTCAGGGCAATGGCTCTGGTGGACACACACTTCTTTTTGCTGCATCTCGGGTATTGGCCCTCTCACTGAAGGACTGTCTGGATATGTGGACACTGTACTCAGACCCTACGCCACCAGCACTCCCAGCTATCTCTGTGACACCACCAACTTCCTGAGAAAACTACAATGCATTGGTGACCTTCCAGAAAACATCATCCTAGCCACCATGGATGTAGAGGCTCTCTACATAAACATCCCACACAAAGATGGAATACATGCTGTCAGGAATAGTATCCCTGATGATGCCACAGCACAAGTGGTTGCTGAGCTCTGTGACTTTATCCTCACACACAATTATTTCAAATTTGGTGACAATATATACTTCCAGACCAGTGGCACCGCTATGGGCACCCGCATGGCCCCACAGTATGCCAACATCTTTATGGCTGACCTGGAACAACGCTTCCTCAAATCTCGTTCACTCATGCCCCTCCTCTATCTACGCTACATTGATGACATCTTCATCATCTGGACCCATGGGAAAGAAACTCTGGAAGAATTCCACCATGATTTCAACAGCTTCCACCCCACCATCCACCTCAGCCTGGACCAGTCTACACAGGAGGTCCACTTCCTGGACACCACAGTGCAAATTAATGACGGCCACATCAACACCACCCTATACCGAAAACCTACTGACAGCTATGCCTACCTTCATGCCACCAGCTTCCACCCCGGGCACACCACACGATCCATTGTCTACAGCCAAGCACTGAGGTACAACCGTATTTGCTCCAACCCCTCAGACAGAGACCAACACCTACAAGATCTCCACCAAGCTTTCTCAAAACTACAATACCCGCACAAGGAAATAAGGACACAGATCAACAGAGCCAGATGTGTACCCAGAAGCCTGCTGCTGCAAGACAAGCCCAAGAAAGAAAACAACAGAACACCACTGGCCATCACCTACAGTCCTCAGTTAAAGCCTCTCCAACGCATCATCAGTGATCTACAACCCATCCTGGACAACAATCCCTCACTTTCACAGGCCTTGGGAGGCAGGCCAGTCCTGGCCTACAGACAACCTGCTAACCTCAAGCATATTCTCACCAGAAACAGCACACCGCGCCATAACAACTCTAACTCAGGAACCAATCCATGCAATAAACCTCGATGCCAACTCTGCCCACACATCTACACCAGCAACACCATCACAGGACCAAACCAGATCAGCCACACCATCACTGGTTCATTCACCTGCACATCTACCAATGTAATATATGCCATTATGTGCCAGCAATGTCCCTCTGCTATGTACATCGGCCAAACTGGACAGTCCCTACGAAAAAGGATAAATGGACACAAATCAGATATCAGGAATGGCAATATTCAAAAACCTGTAGGAGAGCACTTCAACCTCACCGGACACACCATAGAAGATTTAAAGGTCAGCATTTTGCAGCAAAAAAACTGCAATTCATTTGCAAATTTGACACAATCAATTTGGGACTGAATAGAGATTTTGAATGGCTAGCTAACTACAAAAGCAGCTTCTCTTCTCTTGCTATTCACACCTCCAGTTCAACTGCTAGAGGAACACCTCACCCTCCCTGATTAGAGATAACAAGCTGGTTCAGCCTGATTGGACTAACCTTGTTATCTCCCACCTGGTTCTTGCCTACCTATTTATACCTGCCCCTGGACACTTCCACTGCATGCATCCGATGAAGTCGGTATTAGCCCACGAAAGCTTATGCTCTAAAAAAAAATTTAGTTAGTCTTTAAGGTGCCACATGACTCTTTGTCAATTCTGCAATTCCAGACTAACACAGCTACCCCTCTGATTCTTGACACTTCTTTTGATAGTCATTTCTCCCCTTTTACTCCTGCACTGAACATGCAAAAACATCACAAAGGTTATAGCTTCCAATAATCAGAGGCACCAATATATGCCACTATAACTCTTTTTACTACTGAGTAGTGCTCTTTAAGAGTGACCATTATCAGTCACCTGGTTAGTAAATATATTTATTCAATGTGCATGTTTTCACATCTCTCTTCACTAGCTGATCAGTAAAGTATCATTCTGTTTGCTAATCAATGAGACAGTTATTCAAAACCAGTATTTCAGGTCTGCTCTCACAGAACCCTGGATACCAGTTGGACCAGAATCAAGCAGTAAGACTACATATATATAAGTTCTGATTGGTTAAATTTGTGAACTAGTATTCTGCTGACAGGAGGTGACATTTTTAAATTATTGGGTGTTTTTTTTTAAAAAAACTCTGTTCATACAAATAAGGCTCTACTCAGGAAAAGACATTTATTGTCATGTATGTTAAGTCAAAACGCCAGCAAATCAGTAATTTGAAATCATTACTAATCTTTAGTCCATACGACAGAGTAAGTAGAAACGTTAATTTAAATAACTTTCCACATAGCAAAACTCTACTGACATCAGCATATTACAAAAACCAATTTTCTTACATCAACTCACATCTTCCTCTAATTCTGTAGCATAGCTCTGGGGAGTTGATACAAGGTCTGTGTAAACCAAAAATCTAAATAACATTATGATGCCTGTTACAGAACTAATTTATAATCTAATACCTTAGTTGAATGTAATATCATATTTATTTGTTCAAGCAAAATATCTGGAAAAGATGTCACATCATAGTGCAGTTGTTATGAAAATGAAAAAATAAGGAAGAATTTTAAATACACAACAATAATTATGAGGGACAGGTACAAGAAAGAATTGTTGGGTGCCCATCAGAGGAGCAAAAGTTACAGTACCTTAACAATTGGAATGTTTATTTTATAATTCAATTCTTGACAAACTAAGTATCTTACAACAAATTCAAAATTTAATATGCTGCTCCTATTAACGTTATTAGTTTCAAGCTACAGCAGCTTAAAGCTATTGGCCAAACAGATGCTGCCCAGTCAACTGTCTTTAACAAGTTTCAAAGTGATAGCCACGTTAGTCTGTATCAGTAAAAACAATGAGGAGTCCTTGTGGCACCTTAGAGATAAACAAATTTATTTGGGTATAAGAATTCATGGGCTAGAGTCCACTTCATCAGATGCAACAAATGTATTTGGGCATAGGCTTTTGTGGGCTAGAACCCACTTCATCAGGTGCATCTGATGAAGTGGGTTCTAGCCCAGACAAGCTTATGCCCAAATAAATTTGTTAGTCTCTAAGGTGCCACAAGGACTTCTCATTGTTTTGTCTTTAATAAGTCCATTCCCTTCTTACAGAGCTTTATAGCAGTATTTATGTGTGTGTGCTTCCAATACAAATGCAGTACACACACATCTATATACACGCACTTGAAAGTTTAGATATATTTATGTATGAATTTCCCTTTTCTAAATGCTTCCAAGGGAGTTAATCTCAAAAGCACGGTAATGTGAAAATATTTAAGACCACAGCACTAAAGGAAAACAAATATGCTAAAATCATTAACAAAATCTTTTTTTTTTGCAATTAAAGTGCCACTGCAGGATAAGCCATCTGAGCCAGGTGGGCAGAGGAAGCATTTTATAAAAAAATTGTAGACCTGAATAGCATATTTATACAACAGAACTGGGAGACCAGGGAAGGGACAGCCAACTAACTATACACCATGGAGGCCCTGAGTAAATCATGTTATAGTAAATGCATAACCTTATTGCTTGACTTGACTTGGGTCGGAATCCAAGCTTTCAATCTGCACTTGGGGTACAGAAGATCAAGCACAGCCTTTGACCACAATGCTTTGGCTATCACCAGAAGTCACATGGATAACATCAATTCACTGCACACACACAAAAGTGTACTGTTTTAACCACGTGAGTGCTGGAATTTAGTCTGCAACAAGGGACTATACATGTACTGCGAAAATGGGCAGAGGGAGCGTTGAAATGAAACGGGAAGATACAAGACATGCATTTTCAGGTTCACAGAGTGCGGCTTTGTAAGATTTACATTGTCACACGGCCAGATGCCCATTAATTATTTTTAAAAGTTTACTCTTTAAGCAGATATTTAAGGGCCAAATTCAGGCCTCAGATGCACACACGAAACTTCCATTCATTTTAATAGGACATGTAAATCTGCATCAGAGGGCAAAATGTAGGGCGTAGGACGACTCCATTGTTTTACAAGAGACAATCTGTTTTGCCACTCCAAACCAAACTGTTTTTTTTGTTTAATAATTCCTTTATTTTGACAGGTCATCTTTCTCCTATATTTCAGTTTTTGCTGTGGCAGAAATACGGACTG
Source organism: Dermatemys mawii (assembly GCA_007922305.1). Taxonomy (NCBI): domain Eukaryota; kingdom Metazoa; phylum Chordata; order Testudines; family Dermatemydidae; genus Dermatemys; species Dermatemys mawii. The sequence continues at coordinate 26,810,505 of ML677326.1, forward strand.
TGAATGGGGCTATTACTTGAAACAAGCACTCCTTCATAGGAGGCTCATTTTGCATGGATACTCTAAACATTCCAAGGACCAAATTTCCAAAAACAGCCTTCTAATTTCTTTGTGCAAATAAGACTTGTGCAAGCCAGATGTGTGCTCGCTCGTACTAGTCCAGTTCGCATAGTCCACTGTTTGTGCACACAATTACCTTATAATTAATATATAATAATTGTACATGAGATTTACCAGGTTGAGGCCATCTTAAAAACTTAGCCCTATAATCCATTCCTTTAACCATTTTTGTATATCATTTATGTACAGAAAAGCAGCACCTGGATGTGCCTTTGACCATGAGACCTCTCTGAGGCTACACCATTAATTTACAATGGACAGCTGCATACAGGAGATTAGCAGCTGTTGCCCAAGATAAGTGACAGGGCTCAGGCTAGCAATTAGATATTCCCCACTAAGCCCCCTCAAAAAAAATTATGGCTCCCCACACAGAATCATTTCTAATTTGCCAAATAAAAATCAACCAGCTAGACAACTGGGGCACTCTATGCTTCAGTAAATTCCTCCTCCCTCACTAGCAGCTCCTTTGCTGTAACTCTCACTGCTGCTCCCCTGCTCCCCCTGAATATGAGCAGGTAGCACCCTACTCCCCATCTTCCGTCACAATCAGCCAGGTCACAGACTTTCTTTTCCACCCTTTTTGCCCCAAGCCACATTCTGCCCCTGCCCCTGCATCCCTACCTGCTGCATCCTTGAAATCACAGACTGAGCAGCTCCTCACACCTTCTGCCTCAGCCTCCCTCCTAAGGTGCCCGTGGGAGCTCTGCACTCATGCTGGCCCTGTGCTCACACTCCTTGGAGCAACTTTTCTGCAGCCAGAAAGAACCCTGAGAAGGCAGCCACTGAGCATGTTCCAGTCTCAACCCTGCTATATGCTTTCAGTGGAGAGGTAGCTCATTAGAGGCCAGGAACTCCACCTGCCCCTTCTTCCATCCTGCACTCTGTGGTGCTACAATGACAGAGCTAGAACACGCCAGCCCCTTTCTCCTGCTGCTGCTCTCTCCGTTGTGCTACTGGAGATCAATGAGGGAAACAAAGGCATCTGCCACATGGCAAGTTTGTTTGTATACATATATAAAAGAGAGAGGATTTAAATTGGCAGGGCTGAGCCCATTACTAGCCGCCACTCTGAACAAAGTAACTCTGAGGTGCATGTAAGATGGAGCCACCTTTCAAGTGGACTCTATCAAAAACATTTCTAGAGCATTAGTTTCACCATTTTAGCTCTTTTCCTCATTTTAAAATATACATTTTACATACAATCCACAATTTGAGCTTAACTTCAATTATATATGTAAGGGAACAACATTATGCAAAGGGAAACAAAGTGAACAGAGTCAAGTAACCCAGGAGTGCATGCAAAACTGTATTATCTAAGGAACACAAACACCCCCAATTCTCTATCTGTGACACAGGAGTGCTGAGCACACCTAGGAAAATCTGGGCATAAGTGGCTTTCCATCTTTCTGCTGTCACCAGTTCTGAGAACTGCCAATGACAAAACCAGCCTCCAGCTCAGGGGAATCCTCATTGGTTGCCTTAAGGCAGTTTTAACTTCCCTTTGTACCGCCGGAGCAGCACCAAGGGGGCTTACAGTGGGACAAATATCTGGCTCTTAGTTCCTGGAGCAGGCATGAAACCTTACCTCTCTCTCAACCCCAGCCAGTAAAACATTACTGTATTTTTCTTCTCATCTCTTTCTCCAGGGGAAATTATTTTAGGCAACAGCATGGCCAGATGCTCCTATTATAAATAAGGGCTGAGGCATATGTACACAGGATATAGGGCCACTCTAGTAGTAGGAAAGATAAAAACAATGTATGTGATCAAGACCCAGTAGGAGGAAATGATTACAAATTATTTGAATGTGGGCAATTCCAGGCTCCCAGAAGGGACTGTTTTTATACAGGCTGAACTCCTGTTCTCTTGTAATTTCATGACTGACACAAATACTACAGAATTTAGTATTCATGTACACAAAGCTAAGAATGTGAGTAATGCACAAATCACTTACCTTACCTCGTCTTTTTTTTGTTGTTTTTCTCTTTGAAGATGGCCATTAATAAATACCGATGAGTATTAATTAGGATTAAAAAAATAAACAACCAAATGGGCAAGCATGTCCTAAGGGCTGAATGTGGCCCATGAAGTCCTATAATGTGGTCTGAAGCCAACATTTCATTCACTATATCATCTCTCAAATATTTATAGGGCATGAGTCATCATGTTATTTATACGGAGATACACCAACCAAAGAGTGAGGCCAAAGTTTTCAATCGTGGGTGCCTAAAGCTAAGCGTCTGTGTTCATAATTAGGAATCAAAATAAGTGGGCTGATTTTCAAAAGTGCTGAGCACAAAGCAGCTCCCACTGAAATCAAGGTGGGATGCTCCAAATCAGGTCATTTATTTAGATTTTTAAGTAGAGATTTAAAAGAAAAAAAAAAACTTTTGCTCAACGATTCTAGAGGTTCAGAGCCCAAATCTGCTATTCCTTTTTAATGGCTTTATAATTGCTATCATTTTTCTCAACATTCACCTCCCACAATTGGCAAATTCAACTTTAGACATTTTATGAAGGAAAAATGTAACTATATATCCATCCTTTGTATTACAAGGCCCCTCACCATATTATTTAAGTACCGTGTATAAACAAAAAATATGTGCATGCATATATGCTTATTTGCATTTATTTATTTTTATCTTCAAAAAGAGATGAACATTAAGTGCAGCCCCCAAGTTCACAGCAAGATGGCCACCATTCTGGTAAGAGAGACAAGGAGATAGAAGATATGAGGAAAGTAATGTGAGAGGAGGAAAGAGAGAGAAAAGAAAAGAAAAGCAAAGGAAACAGGGAAAAGGAGAGTAAGGAGGAGGGGAAATGAAGAAAGAACATGCTATTCATTTAAAAAATATTTAGTGTTTTCACAGTTGAATGGCAAGCAGGGTGATGAGATAGCAAGTGTGAAAAATCGGGACAGGGTGGGGGGTAATTGGCCTCTACATAAGAAAAAGCCTCAGATATTGGGACTGTCCCTATAAAGTCGGGACATCTGGTCACCCTAATGGCTAAGGTTTTAGTGTGGTAACTAATACAGTCACCCAAAAAGGGCATGAAGCATTGATCTATGCCATTTGTTTCTTGCATTTGTGGTGAGGGACGAATCACTTCAAATCACCAGTTACAATTGGTCCCATCTTCAAAAATAAAGCACCCTTCTCGCTGTTTATTTTTTTCCCTTGAGTTTCATAATCTACTGAGGAAAATATGTCATCTTCTGATGACAACAACAGGGAAGATTTTCAAAGGCATGCATGTGGAATTAGGAATGCCTACCTTATGCGTGCATAGCAGATGTGCATGCACTGAGACCTGATTTGCACACACACACACACACAATTACAGAATTCTCATAAGCAACAGATGGCCTTTTGTGTATACCTCAGCTACATACCAATATTCAGCTAACATGATGAAAGCATGTTTCCAATAGAAAAAGTGACTTCATCTTAAAAGAGAAGCAAGAGACTCATATATAACCAATAGATTTTCATCAACAATGTAAGAGCTTATAATTTTTTACTCTGTTTACCATTGTATATATTACTGTCCTACCTAAAAATAATTTCAAGAATGATCATTTTTAGTATTTCAGTATTAGACCTTGGGAAGAAAAATTAAAGCAGTGTATTGTATGTTCCATGATCAGACTATTGCAAGTAGAACTGTTCTACCTGGATAAATATTAATGGCAATCATCCATCTCAAAAGACGATGGTATAAGTGCCCAAGTAATTCGGTTATTATCTATGATAAGCAAAATAAAGGAGCAATTAAATATGTACAGGGACAATTCTGCAAGGTGACAAGTGCCTTGTGCAAGATATCATATCCCCTATGAAATCAATGGGATTTGACAGTGCTCAGTATATTGCAGGATCAAGCCCATGAATTATACTAGGAAATTCACCAACAGGACACAATATTTATATACTCCCCCTCAGCAGTAAATTCAAAATAAAAGCTAAATTATAAGTTCCATTCAATGAGTGGCTACTGACTCATGATGCCTTAATGACCACTAATATATGAGTAATCAGTCAGTTTACATGCATAAATGTGTCCTTTAGACTTTCCACGGCAGACTTAATTTATGTGCTCTCATTGTTTGAACATTTTCCAAGGTTTTGCTTCATGATTACTGTAGGTTTAACTACTTTAGTTAGAAACACTTCTTATTCAAGCAAATCTCAGAACAGTATAGCCGAGGTCAAGAATTTTGGAACAGAAATAAGAGTGAGCAAACCAGTTTGGTTAAAAAAAAAAAAAAAAAAAGACACAGCAAAAATCACTGCCTTTTTCCTCAAACTGAAACAAACCCAAACCTTTTCTGCTACTTGGGAAAATTTAAGAATCCCAGTCCTCTTCTTCCCAATTCTTGGATGTCTCTACAATGTGACTCAAACATCCCAATATATTCATGTTCACCCAGGAGTGATCTTCTAAGGAAAAAAAAAATCCCCTTTCCATTGCCAATCCTTATGTAATAGTCCTATTCATACACACATGCATTAGGCTGCAACCTTTCTAATTGCTGGTAACCAAACCCTTGAGACAATCCAGTGAGTGAGGAGGCAGTGTACAAAGCACTGCCCTTCTCCACCTCTTCTCCAAGGCCCTGCCCCCTCACTGACTGGATTGTCTCAAGGAGCCTGTCTGCAGGTAGGGGGTGGCCCCAGTTGTGTAGGGAATAGCATGGGTTAATGACCTGGTGCCTCCCCCATACCACAGTAACTGGACTTTTGGTTTGGATGCCATTTAGGGTTGCCAGGTCCCCTTTTTGACTAGACTTTCTAAGCGCCCGGCAACTGAAAATGGCATGCAGACAAAGAAGCCAAAAATCAAAGTGTGTATGTAAAAACTGGACTGGCAGCAACCCTACACACACATTAAATATTTCTATCTAAAACTGTAATTCAGCTTTGAAAGATTTAAATGACCTGACATAAGATCACCAGAAGGTCAACCCAAACTGTGTTCCAACACACATTTAAAGGAATTCTTCCTCCTGATATGGCTTTCACATATACCATAGAAAAGGCTTTTGTGCCTCTTTGCCAGACTAGTATATTGTGGAAGAGCTGCAAATCAACACAGTTTTAAGTAACCACCACTGGTTTTACATGTTGCATTTGCTCAATAGTTTCAGCAAAACCAGAGGCTAGTTGACTTGTATTGTAGTTTGGGGCTTTATTCCAAGTAATTATATCTTCAGGACTATTCTTACACTATACATATACTACATGTTTCTATACACAGTATATATGTTTATATATGCACACTTAATTGGAGCCAGTCAAAACATTTTAGTTGAAAAGTAATTTTGACCAAAATATGGCCTTTTCATTAGTATGAATTTTTTGGCAATTTTTTCATTTTTTGTGACAAAAACAAGTCAAAATTAAATATTTTACTAAAAAGAAAAATTTTGTGCTGAAAATAATTTAAAAGTTAGAAAATATTTCAGTTTTAGGTTTCATTTTTTGTGTTGAAAAACAAAACAAAAAAAAATTAAAATTTCACACACAAAAATAATGGTCATTTTCTGCCAGCCTTATACCCTAGCCCAGCAACAGGGAGCACAAAGGAGCTGCAAGAGAGATGGGTTTACAGCAATGTTCCCTAGAAGTAGTAGTGTTTTAGATCTACTATGGTGTCAGTTTCTGCAGCTGGCCAGCTAGCCACCCAAGTCCCACACGCCTTACCAGCTTATTCACAAAGGAATTCCCTCTAGTTAGGTCCATGGGTAGCTGTGTGAGGGAAGCAGAGGGGGAGCTAAGATGAAGTCTGACTGGAGTTCTAGTCGGAGAAATCAACTCGCTTCCCTAGGCCCTGCACACCCAAGTTCCACAGTCCCAGTGCGTAGACTAACTTCTTGGCTCATTAGTAGGCCTATCGGACACTGAGGGATGAGGTGAAGAGGCACCAGAGGAAAACCTGGTTGGATGCTATCTAATGAATGGAGATTTGAAAGCAGAGAGACCAGCGGGGGCAAGGAGAAACAAACACAAACAGTAATGTAACCTAATTGTTTATCAAAGGCATTCTTTATCCACCTACATAGATATAAGTAAAAGTACTTAGGACAAAGGATGCTAAGTGTATAATTGTTAATGGACCTCAAGTTGGAAGTGTTATAACCCAGCCATTTGTTAGCTAGCAAATCTAAGTCTCAGAAAGGACTTAAACAGATTATAAATTCTAAACTATTGGGCAGATCTACTTCTAACTTTCCTGAAAATTCAGTCTTTGCCCTCGGAGAAAGTGCTGTAAGTTTAATACTGATATACATTATTTTACATATATAATGCAACAAAGGGATTTAATCCCCAGCAAACCTCAATACAACCACAACGATAAAGATGCTGCCTCTGTCGTCTTAATATACGAAAGACACCATCTGGACTGGTGAGAAAAGTCAATGGAAAGAGTCCCACTAATGGTCTTTGGATCCAGCAGTAACTGAAGCCATAATTCTATTAAAAAACATTTTCAGTTCCTTTGTACTATTACCCATCTTCTCAGCAAGGTTTATTTCTGATCATAAATACACACACGGTCTATGCATTTACTGTGACTCTGCAGGCACACTACCATCTTCCAGAATGGTTTGTTTGTCATACAGGCATTTCTGATGGCTCCAAGGTAATGAAAATGGAGCACTGTCTAACCAAATGTTAAAGGAATTAGTATTGATCGCCAGTTATTTTTATGATCTTGTCTTAAACTACCATGTCAGGAACATGTTTCCTGAGTGCAAACATATTCTATATACCTGCTGGAATAAGTAATGCAACAAGTGCCATCAAATGCTTAATGAAAGGGAAACTGTCTTCCTGCCTGTGATTTTACAGATCTTTCAGCTTACTCAGAGATCCAAATGCACAATCCAGCATGTGTATTTGTAACAGTCCCTGTGGGACTACATGTTCATAAACGAATGAACAGATTACACTAATCCATATGTAGGGTTTTTTTATCTGTGGCAGATGCATTATGGATAATATTCTTCTTATAATAAGTAATCCAAACATCATTTAATACAAGGTAAGGTAATTCAGTCCAAGTTACTGATATGAGTTTAAAACGACTGTCACAGCATTTAACTGTTTGAAAACTCAAAGCATGAGAAAATATAAATGAATCAAAATGGCAAAGCAAAAGGTGTGGGGAGCACAGCACCTTGCAGAAAGCTTTCCAGCGATGTCAATACCTGTTACAATCCGTTTATTCAGCTCCCGCATGCCACAGCCAAAGCAGCACAGCACAAGCAAAAAGCCGACTAATGATACATGTTTCATGTTGGTCAAAGACGTGCCACGTCTAAGCACTGCAAACTTAACAGCAATACATTAAACCCATGAAAACAGGAACTGCAGTATCAAATCGGGCCACTGGTCAATCCGCTTCAGCATTCTGCCACTGGCCACTACCAGATGCTTCAGAGGAAACTGTAAAACACCCATAATGAACCATTGTGTAATAACATGGTGTCATGGGATGAACAGACTTCGGGCTGTCACAGCTGCTAATGGAGAAATGGACTGCTCAGCTGGGGCTTATTAGTGGATTTCCAAAAGGACTGCAGAGCAGACGGGTGGAGTGGCTGCCAGAGAAGCTAAGGAGCCGTGGAGAGAAGGGTCCTTCAGCAACAGGCTGGTGAGAAGACTGGGCCCTCTGGGGAAGGAGATCACAGGGGTTAACTCTGAGGAACTGGCTGTAGGACAGACACGGTAGGAAGCAGGACAAGGAAAGAGCAAGAGAATGAGAATGAGAGAGCTTGGTGCCATCCACTTTGTACATGCCCCCTGGCTTGGAATCCAGGAGAGTTGATGGGCCTGGGGTCCCCTATCAAGCCCAGCAAGGGATCTTATTAAGGCCTCCAACAAGTGAGCCATATCCAGATGGACCAGGGACTATTTGTGTGCCCCCCTAGTGGGGCCACTGGCTGTGACAATCACGGTCCAGACACCACAAGGAGAGAGCAGTGGAACTGAACCAACTGGCTATGTACAATGTAATTGTTTATTAATGTATGTCAAATAATGCCTTTTATGAAAGTTCTGAACCTGATGATCCTTCAGGGCTGCGTATACAGCTATGGTTATGAATACATGTATCTACAGGTAGAACATTGTCGTAACCAGAGAACAACTACAGCATCATCTCACAGCAGTGTTGGGGAAGCAATCAGGCAGGGAAGAGCCCCTCCCAGACTAGTAGTTTACGCAAAGCTAACCCCCCAGCACTTAGCTTTGTGCAACCCTTGGAAAGACAATGGTGGACCACTAAAGTTAATGGAAAGTAATTGAAACTGAAAAGAAAATCTGTCTCAGAAAACTAAGGAAGGAGGGAGTTTCCCCCACTGTGTGAAACCATGAGTTACCACCATCAGAGCAAGAGCAAAACAACCTTGCACACCCTGTTTAAAAGGAAGTAGTCTGAAGTGAAGACTTTCCAGACATGGAGGCCCAGCATCTAAGCCGGGTGCTATCTGTGGACACTGGATCTCCTCTCTGACAGATGGCATGCTGGGAAAGGGTTCAGCAGCAACAGGTAGCTTGTATGAGAGAAGGGAAGTTAGCTAATATAGAAACGTAAAGCCCGCAGTTGCATCTTTATGGTTATTTTCTGTGTAACTTGCTTTTCCTTACTGTTTCATCTTTGAATCTGTGATTTTTCCTATTAAATAAACCTTTTGTTTATTTTTACCCTAAGCAGGTTTCTGTTGTGCAGTCTGGGTGGGCCAGTGAAGTGATAACTGGGGACAGCTTTCAGTCTTTCGGGGGCGATGAACCAGAAGGGAAAAGTCTGAGTGTTTAGTAGTTAAGTACTTGGGGGGGATGGATTTAGGGAGGCACGGAACCAGAAGGGCTGCTGGGGTCACTCTTCACGGAGTAATTAATCAGGTGGAAGCCAAGGTGAGACCTTTATGCTTGTGGGCTAGCTCCTGGGGTTAGAGCTCCAAGCCATAGCGGTACAGCATTAAGGCACACACAGTTACAGAGCAGGTGGTGACAGAACTCCTTCCTGGTCTGGATGATGTAACTATGAATGATATTCTTATTATTCATGTAAAAGCCTCATTCTTCTCTGCCCTACACTGGTATAAAACCAGTGTAACTCCATTGTCTTCGACTGAGTTATTCCTGATTTACATGGGTATAAGTCAGAGCAGAATCAGACATATCAACATCCAGTCCTTATTTGATACAAAGCTCTCTACTTCAATGTTTGTGAGTACCTATGCATTCTATCTGCCTCACCAGACAGAAGTGGCACTAATCAGCATCGTTATTTGAGTCTTACAGATTCATTACAGCTGAGTGGGTGGGTGAGTTTATTAAAAAAAAAATTACCTTTTTAATTGCATTTGTTACTTTGCAACAAATAAGGATGATAGGTGAGGCCCTGGAAGGCTGGAGAAGGGCTAATATAGTCTCCATCTTTAAAAAGGGGGGAAAGGAGAAGCCTGGGTATTATAGACCGTTAGCTTGACGTTGATATTTGGGAAGCTACTAAAGAAACGTATAAAACATTCCATTTGCAAACACCTGATGGATGAAGGGGTGATCCCTAGCAGACAGCATGGATTTACTAAGAACAAATCATGCCAAACCTGCTTGATTTCCTTCTTTGACTAAGTAACTGGTTGGATGGCTGCAGGAGCGAATGCAATGGACAGAATTTACCTGGACTTTAGCAAGGTTTTTGACACAGACCCACCTGACATTCTGATAAGTAAACTGGAGAGATGCGGGCCCAGTAGAACTACAATTAAGTGGATACATAATTAGTAAAACAACCACAAAGAGTAACTATTAATGGAACTATATCAGATTGGAAGAAGGTCTCAAGTAGGATTCTATAGGGATCTGTTCTGGTTTGATGCTATTTCACATCTTTACTAATGGCCTGGAAGTAGAGAGAGCATGCAGATCAAATGTGCAGATGACACAAAGCTGGGGGCGAGGAGTTGCAAACACTTTGGAGGATAGAACTAACATTCAGAGGGAACTTGATAAATTGGAGAACTGGGCTATAAACAAAATGAAATTCAACGAAGACAAATGAAAGGTGCTACATTTTGGGAAGAAAAAACAAATGCACAAATACAGAATGGGGGATAATGCTTGGCAGCAGCATTGCTGAGAAGGATCTGGGAGTTGGTGGATCACAACCTCAACATGAGTCAACAATGCAATGCTGTTGCAAAAAAAAGCAAATGCAATTTTGAGTGGTATTAACAGAGGCATAGCATGCAAGGTCTGCTCTGCTCAACACTGGTTAAGCCTCAGCTGGAGAATTGTGTCCAGTTTTGATCACAGCTCTGTAGAAAGAATGTACAGAAACTGGAAAGGATCAAGAGGTAAGCAATGGATGGAATGCAAGGCATATAAGCAAAGGCTGAAGGAACTGGGTAGGTTTAGTCTAAAAAGAGTAGATTAAGGTGGGGACATGGTAGTAGTCTTCAAATACTTGAAAGGCTGCCATAATGACGATGACCTGGTCTGGTCATTCCCTCTGTGGCACCTGGTATTGGCCACTGTCAGAAGACAGTATTCTTGTCTAGATGGACCTTTGGTCTGACCCAGTATGGCCATTCTTATGTTCAAAGAGATGGAGAAAAGTTCTTCTCTTGCCACAGACGGCAGAATGAAAGGCAATGGGTTCAAACTACAGCATAGCAGATTTATATTAAATCTCAGGAAAAGCTTCCTAACTGTAAGAACAGTAGGACAATGGAACAAACTGCCTAAGGAAGTCATGGAATCTCCTTCACTGGAGATTTTCAAAAGAGTCAGATAGCCATCTGTCCTGGATGTTTAGAGAGCAAATCCTGCATTTTGGCAGTGGGTTAGACTTGATTACCATTGCGGTCCCTTCTAGGACTATGATTCTATGTAAGAGGGTTTTGTGCCTAAACACTGGACTGGGTTTCAAGAGAAACTGATTCAGCTCCTAACTCTGCAACAGACTTCTTGTATGCATGTCATTTAATCTCTCTGCCTCAGTTCCAGTCTGTAAAATGAGGATGATACTTCCTTGCCTGACAGAGGTATTGTAAAGACAAATTCAGAAATACTTTGGAATTGCTCAAACTCTACAGTAATGGAGCCCACCCCACTACCTAGATAAATAGATTCTCACACTCTACACCATTCGCTATTTCATATACTTCTAATATGTTCCCTCTTATTAATCTCCTCTCTAAAATAAATAGTCCTAATCTGTTCAATCTCTCCTCATATGAAAGTCTTTCCACAGTTCTGATCACTTTCACTGCACCTTTTTATTTCTGCTATACATTTCTTAAGGTGTGGACATGTGACCAAAACTGATATTTCACATGCATATCAATACACATACAGATCAATATACATTAATCAGGTATATAGTGCTGTAAGGCTAATCACAATTTATTACTGCAATAATCACAAACAAAATAAGAAAAATACAATATACTAGACGAAAAAGAAATACACTGTATAACTTGCTAAGATCTTGCCATTTTAGCCAATGATTGCTCATTTCTGATAAAATGTCAACTATTTTTCTGGTTTATGTTTAAACTAGAAAAGAAATTACTAGGAAACCCATCCCGGATTATGCAAGCATAAAGAGGCATAGGGAAGACTACAGCAACACATGGGCTCAGGCAAGGGTTAAACTCCAGCCAGAAGAGCAGACAGGGATTCCTGGCCACAGCCAAGAATATACAAATCTGAAAGAACAAAGAGAGCAATAGTAGTAGTTCTCTTGTCCTTACAAGTGCACAAAGATACTTATTTCTTTTGAATCAACCATATTATTTTCAGCACAGAGCAGCACTAACCAGGAAGGTTTTCCAGGTCGATCAGAACATTTTCTCTCACATGATGAAGTCAGTATAAAATAGAGTTGTTCCTCTGTGGACATCATTAGAGTTGGTCATCTTCCGTATCTGATGAACAACTCCATTACATACTTTCCTCAATAAAAAAAATTAATTGCATTGAAAGCTCCACTACAGGTCTGCTTAAAATACACTGAGATATCTACTAATTACAGGCTTCAATGTTCATCGCTTGAAACTTTGTATTTATAAATTCAGAAGTGTGATTAAATATTTCATGAAATAATGGTTCACTAGTAGCTCCCAAACTTGCAAATGGAAGTATCAAATTCTGACTATTTAGGCCCATCACAGGCAGATGATGAGGCCTGTTGATTCTAAATATGCTCAGGAGTTCTGTAAAAAGAGTCAATACGGAGCATCACACTAGCTGGGCTGGGGCCCCCTCACCACACCCAGATAACCTCAGGTTGCCCTAGAATATGCCACAGCCTCTTAGGTCTGGTAGCAGCCCCACCGTTGTGGGCCTGTTTCCTTTGTTCCTGGGTGGGGAAAGAAAAAGTTCAGGTCAACACAAACCAAGCCCAGCCTGGGGTCAACAAAACGGCAAAAAGAGCCTGAGGCGTGGACTTACTTCAGGGGTGCCTTGGTAGCAGCTTTGTTGAAGTCTTTTCAGTTTGTAGCCGAGTAGCCCATCCCTATCAGGCTTGCCCATAGGGTCACTGGACTCCTTGCAAAGTTGAAGGGGTTCCTGGCATGAGCGTTTCCTGTCATTTCAGGAGCCAAGCCCTTCTCAGGGCTTCCCCCATTGTTACTGCAGCTTTCTCATTTTAAAGCTCTTCTCTCTACCATGCATGATTTACAGGGCCAGAAGGGCCGAGCTATTTTAGTGCACATAGCCTCCCAAGCGCCTTCCCTGACAGTGCAGGGTTTATACACCCCATTACAAGCCCTGTTAACTGCAGGGACAGCTCCTGCCATTTACCTTCAAGAACATACAACTTGTCATGCTCTTCAGGGGCAATACGTTACAAGCACATTAAATGCAGCAAATCTGCTGTTGAGATTAGTTTGTTTGTGAATTTAATTTGCCGTCTGAACTATTATTTATACTTTCATCTTTGTGTTAAACTGATAGAGTCAGCTTCTATTAAGTTAACACTGAAAATGACTGATTTTTATAATGTGAAAATAAGGGATTTTTTGGTAAGGATTAAAAATATTTGAGAATGCCATTTTTTTAAGGCAGAGACTATAAACTTACTGCTTATCTGTGTTTCAGTAATTTAACTCCAAGTTTTCAGAAATCTTTATCTACGCTTTTTGTTTTGCAAATGCACAAGATCTCTATAAACAATGACTCTAATGAAACAATCATTTTGCAAAACATGCCACCCTTATATTAGATACAAACTCCTTCTGACTTCCATTTTAGATTTGTTCAACCTGCTCTACTCACTACAAGAGTAGACTACACTGCATCACTCCAGATTCAAGCCAGCTCATAAAAATCTCACTTCCTTCTGATTCATTCATCAGCATGAAGAAAAGGCTTTGATGCTAAAATAATTAATAGTTATATCTGAGGCACTATAAAAAGCTTGATTTTATGAGCTCATAACGGTTTACAGTACTAAAAATATATTCTGAATAATGTGCCTTCCTCGGTCTCATACTATGGAAGGAAGTCTGCAACTGCACAATCATTGGTAGGCAAATTTAAATAGCAGCAGTTAAGAGTGCCTATACAAGCTGATGAACCATCAGCAATGGTCTTGTCCACTTGATCCCTTTCGGCAATTTGGGACATGGACTTGATCAATGGGAGATCATGTTTCTGCATAGGCACACTAATTCATACTATGCAGAAATATGATCTCTAAATATTTGTCTCATGGCTGAATTAGTTATGGTGCATTGACTTCGGGTAACATAGGAATGTCATCACCAGGAGAATATTTAAAGGAAAAGAATAGGTGGCTGTGAATAAAGAAATGGTGCTTCACTCTGCGTACCATCATGCTTGATATAAGTAGAGATGGATGGGGAGTGGGCATGAAAGGAAGAGAACTTTCCTTGAGTGATGAGACTGCTTGGAGATTCGTAAATTCCAAGGCCAGAAGGGACCATTATGATTACCTAATCTGACTTCCTGTATAACACAAGCCACAGAACTTTCCCAAAATAATTCCTAGAGTATTTCTTTTAGAGAAATCCAATCTGGACTTAAAAATTGTCAGTGATGGAGAATTCACCAGGACTCTGGGTAAGTTGTTCCTGTGGTTCATTGATCTCTATTAAAAATGTATTTTTTCCAGTCTGAATTTGTATAGCTTCAGCTTCCAGTCACTGGATTGTGTTATACTTTTCTCCGGAACATACTTACCCTAGAATGAGTAAAACTCTCCCTGGAGGTCCAAACACTGATTATAGCCTCATAAGTGGCTAGTGATGTGTAGTGATCTAAGAGAGGGGGAAGGATGTTGTCAGGGATATAACAGTGTATAAATGTCATTAGTGTGAATGACATTTATACACTGTTATATCCATGACTTCATTATTGTTAATTGTGCCTTTAATAAAGCTGCAGCTTTTCCCCACAAACTAATTTTGGTGCATTTTGTGGCATTTAAGAAACAATTACAAAAAGAATAGTTGAAATTCTGTTGCAAAGAAATTAATTCTACCTGAAAGGTAAAAAGCTATTTCTGGGAGCAGAGGAGAAAGGAAGTATTCTCCACAGAAATTAGCTGGCAAAAACAGAGTCTAAATGGAAGGATTATCAACCCAAGACACCATGTGTCAGAGTCTAATAAGACAGGCATGATGCAAAAATAACATTTCAGTATAACCATTAAACTAAAATAGATGCTGTTTACTGTATTAATGCAGCCTTTACTGGTGTAAAAAACAAAAAGGGATTGTATTAGGCCATCACACTCCCATCTTTTCAATTACAGAGATAGAACAATCTCAGATTCCAAAGCTAACTACAAATCAAAATTGTGTTATGTTATCTGCTGAGACACAAATGGAAAATAAATACTGTTAACTGTCACTTTCCATTAGGTAACAGAAATTCAATTACATTTCAAACAAGCCTCCATGTCAACAGAATAAATCTGTTTCATAAATGAGCAGGTAACCATTTTTTATTCCAACTTCCCAAAGGAAAAAATCAATTTTAATCACAATTCTTCAAATTTTTTTTCCATTTGAATGTTTTGGAGCAGAGGACGTCATCTGACCTAATAAATATTTTTGCATACTAGTGCAGAAGGGAGGGGAAATTGTTATATGGGTTGTTGTTACTTTATGGTGCTTTTTAAACTAGAGCTGCATGATGCCCAGCTAAACTGTGAACCACCTGCTTTTCCCGGTGTCCTTATTTTAACCAAATATTAGAAAAATCAAGGAAACAGCAGCACTCCTTCTAGAAACAATCAAGATGATCACAGAATAACAGCCACTATAAAAACAGTGATGTGTTTAATCAGAGTGATTTCACATGGACAAAATAATGCAAGCAGACAAGGAAGTTGCTCCAAAAAGAAGAGGACCTAGTTGTCATGAACAGACATGGACATATAGCCATATGTGAGATTCTGAATGTAGAATAATTTGCTGTATGCATGCAAGGATACCTGATTTAATAATGGACTCTCAGGGCAGAGGACTGGGGACAGAGAAATCTGAGGAGAAATCTATGGGTGTGATATCTTTTGTAACAACTGATATAGGAATTTGCAAAGAGAAATACTGGAAAGCTACATACATATGTTTTACCTTCTCAAGAGCCGTTCCTGACAGCATTTTCATCTGGTTCATGGCAAAAGACTAGCAGCATTTGAGCTGTCCAGCCCTCTCTCTTCACCCAGCCATACAGAGGAAAAGAAAACCTGCCAGTCACTTTTACCACCATTCAGAGGGGAAGACAGTAAGAATCCTATCTGTAAGGGTAAGATAACAAGAATCTGCTGATGCTACTGTCCCACCACTACATGTGGGGCAAAAGAAAGGACACTACCCTCTCTATTCTAAGCTTGGCAGGAGGAAGAAAAGGATACAGCAGCAGTACTCAGAAGTTGGGTGACTCCTGCTCCTAACTCATGAGTATGGTTGAGATCCAGAATTAAAATTCTCCTAAATTCAGATTTGTTTGGCAGCAGTGCACATCTGTAAGTAATATGCATTCGAACAGGAAGAATGGGTGACTTCAACTACCCAGACATAAAGTGGTTGAATGTCACATCAGGATAGAGTTGACGAAGAGCTCGGTGTAAGCTCAAAAGCTTGTCTTTTTTACCAATGGAAGTTGGTCAAATAAAAGATACTCTCTCATCACCTTTCCCTCTAATTTGCTGGGACAAACATGGCTACAACAACACTGGATAATGCTTACAACAACATTAGGATAAAGACCTGAGAAACAATTTCTCAATACCATAAATGTTTTACATCCTAAAACGTTTGTTGTGGAACACATAAAAGTCTTATTCAAATAAGAGCAGCTTATTGTAGCACGCAGGAATTGGTACAAGAAGTAAGCATAGTTGAGCCATTAAGTAACAGTGGTCACAGTATAATTAAGTTTGACATCCTCTCAGGGGCATTATACCAAGAGGTAGTGCTGTGGCAGTGAACTTAAAGGAGAGGATTTTTTAAAATGAGTAAGTTATAAAGCCTGAAGGGGAAAGTTAAAAAATTAAAATCCATACAAACAGCATGGAGGCTGCTAAAAAATACCTTATTAGAGTCACAGCAGGTTTGCATACCTCAGAACAAAAAAAAAAAAAGTAAAAAGTCAACAGAACAGAACAGTATGGTTACACAACAAAGCACAAGAGTTTATTCAGGCCAAAGAGGTAACCTTTAAAAAATGGAAACCGGGCCTATGTGAAACTAATAGAAAAAAAACAAACTTCAGCAGGTAAAAATATAAAAAGGAGATTAAAAGAGCTAAGAAGGAAGCCTAAAAAACAGTCAAATACACCGTGAAAAATAAAAGATTATTTCAGTACATGTGAAATAAACAGTTCACAGAAAAGTCAGAAGGTCCATTAGACCACTTGGGTATCAATATGTCAGGTAAAGAAAGTAAGTATGCTGCAGAGAACCTAAAAGGTTTTTTGGAATCATATTCACCACAAAGAATAATGAGAAAATACCTATAACGGTTATTCTTTGTAAGCAGTGAAATTCTGAAGCTGTCAGACAGAGATATCAAAAACACAAAACAAAGAGTGAAACTTGATTAATTCAATTGTCTGCTCTCTCTATGACCAGTAGCCTTCATCCAGGAGTTCTGAAAGAACCAAGGACCAAAGGAGCTGACCACTAACAAAATATGTAATTTATTATTCAGAACAGTTACTGTACCTGAGGACTGAAAGTGAGGAATGTGGAATCCATCATTTAAAAATATATTATGTGAGCCGAGGAACGAAAGACATGCAAACTTTTTAACCAGGCAAATGTCTGTGGATATGATTAAAGACAGAATCATAAAGCACATACTAGATTATAAAGAGAATGCAGACATATCAGAAAGGTGTTGTGGCAAGTTATGCTTTAATAACCTGTCCAGAATTATATGAATTATAAAAAAAATAGTGGCCAAAAAAGAACTAATGGATACATTACCTAGACTTTCCAAAGGCTTTGTTACAGGCATTCATATGAGACTACAATGTAAATTAATCACACATTAAGAGGTAAATTCATGTTGTGGACTAAAAACTGACTCAAAACTGGGATTGGGAGAACAGGAGGAATAAATAGCTAATCCTCACTGTAGGAGGAAGTTAGTATTAGAGTGATCTAGGGATCAGTACTGTGACCACTGTTGTTTTTAGTAAATACGAATGACAGATTATGTGAAACCTGCTGGTGAAATTTGCTGACTACACAAAACTACTTGGGTTAGAGAAGCTACAAGGATTGTGAAAAATTCCAGAAGGACTTTAAAAAATTAAGTAATTGGGGAACCTAACAGCAGATGAAATTCATTATTATAAATAAGTGCAGCATAGAGTACCCTGGAAGGAACAAATTTAAAGCTACTTATACATACTGATGGATTCTGAATTAGTTATATCATCTGAGGGAAAAAGAGATGCAAGATTCATCATGGACAGTTCAGTGAAGATGTATGTTCAGCTCACACACAGGATCAACAAAGCAACTAGGAAATTGGGCTGTTCTGAGATGGAAATATAGAATATTATGGAAAATATGATTATGCTGCTATTTATATTGCCATTGCTATAAATGAATGGTGTATCCACACTACATGTTCAGTTTTCATCACCTTATCTCAAAAAGAACATCAAAGGAATACAAACACTCCAAAGAAGCATATCAAAGATAAAAACTCTCCTGCTTCAGCGCATAAAACAATCCTAACTAATGGGGGGTAAGGAAGAAACTTTGCTTGAAGGCAAGGTATTCCAGAGCTGCCTTTGTGCAGAGCTTCTTGCACCTTCCTCTGAAGAACAGGTATTAGCAGCTGTTTTGCTGAATAGATGGACCTCTGATCTAGAATGCAAATTCTATAATCCTACCCAGACTGATAAAAGACATGAAATACTTAAATATGAAACTCTGTTTTTAAAAGTAGTTATTTAGCTTGGAAAAAAGGAGGTTAAGTTATGAAATATAATAGAGGTAGACTAATGAAAAGGGGGTATAGAAATGGGGTGTAAGTATGCAACCAGTCTTTCCTTTAACGTGCCCTTACTACAAGAACAAGACTACGTTTCATAAAATTAAAAAGTGAACAAAAATCTGACATTTATTGCAGATTTTTAGCTGTCAAACGCAGAACATCACACTATTCTGTTCTAGCAAGGCAGTTCCAAAAAAAAAATTGTTCATTACTGTGTTTGTGATTATGGCATCACTACAGCCATTTTCATTTCACAGTCTTACCTACTAGAGACATGAAAGCCATTTATGCACCACACTGGATTCTTCAGTTTTGCAAAAACTTCTTTCAAGATAATTGAATGGTCAGGCAGCAAAGAGTGCAGGCTTCTGGAATGGCCATTTGCCTCTCTCAGGCTTCCATATCTCCTTTTCTCTCTCTGAGCTTGTACGCTCACTACCATATAGTGCTGGAATAACATCCTCCTGCTTAACAGCACGTGTCATGATTATCTTCAGGATGAGGAAGTAAATTGCTAAATATGAGGAGCTGTGCTTCTACTGTTTTGCTGTTTGCTTTGCCCTATGTCTTCTCAGTCTAGACCATTAAGTTCAGCAGCTTCAAATACAGATGTCATCTATTGTGACGGAGTCAGACCAGAAGGATATAGGAGAGTGCTGGAAGGCAGGTATATTAGTCTCAGGATGTGCAGGTCCTTGTTCCCTGGATAGCCAAACAAAGGCTACTCCAGGCCAATCAAGACACCTGGGGCCAATTAAGAACCTTCTAGAAAGGAGTAGAAACAGCTAGCCTAACTGGGACACCTGAAGCCAATCAGGGACTGGCTGAAATCAGATAAAAACCTCCCAGTTAGTCAAGTGGGTGTGGGTGTCAGGAGTTGTGGAAGGAAGTTATGCTGTTGGTGAGACTGAGTGTAGGACAATATATCATACTGAAGGAAGGAGGCCCTGAGGTAAGGGTGAAGTGGAGTTTGAAGAAGCGGGGACTGCTGTGGGGAAGTAGCCCAGGGAATTGTATTGTGTTTTGTGCCTAAAAGGTCAGCCATCTTAGCTGATACTATTAGGGTCCCTGGGCTGGAGTCCGGAGTAGAGGGTGGGCCCGGGCTCCCCCCTTTTTCCATCTTCCATACTGGCCTGTGATGAAGGCAACTCACTAGGTGGTGACTCTTGCCAATTATACTGAGAAAGGGAGGTCACTCTGGGGCCTAGATGAGTTTCTGAGGCCCCTAAATCTGCCAGGAAGCGCAGGACCCACAAGTACAGACTTGGAGCTTTGTCACACTATATTTTCAAGAATATTTCAAAATTATGGTTCTCACATTTTCCCTGACACACCCCATTTTGCCACTTTGTTCACCACATCAGGAAAGGTTAAAAATTACTCTTATTACAAAAATTAAACAATTGGATATCAATTCTATGATCAGTAAATATTATCCCCTTCATTCCTATTATTTAAATACACTCAAGACTGTCAGATTTCAGCCTATGGTAAATGTATGCAGTTTAGTTATAACCCCTTGATTATCGGACACGTAAATGCTGATCTCTCCCTGAACTTCAGCAGTAGTGACAAAGTAATGATGAAGCTATGAAGGCACTCTGCTCCCCAGATAACAACTCACTATGGTCATAAGGTTGCCAGTGCTCATCTACTGTCATGTATTCCCCTCTTCCCTTGGGGGGAGAGCCACACATCAAAGGAAGATTTTGTGCATTGAAAGCCATCACAGCTCTACTGTGCATGAGGGGTGGGCACACGGAAGGGCTTCACGCCTCTGGAGCATAGCAAAGCTGGGCTCTGTGCCAGTTCTGCATAACACAGCTCTGCATAGTGATGGAGCTGGGGCAAACTGGGGAAAAAACAAGCATGGCTGCCAAGTCCACGTTCATGTCAGTGCAGAGAAGAGCACAGAGGTCATGCCACATCCAGCCCCAAGGCTGAACTAGCAGCTGTGGAGGGGCTACAGCAGTGGTTCTCAGCCTTTCTAGACTACTGTACCCCTTTCAGGAGCCTGATTTGTCTTACGAACCCCAGGTTTCACCTTACTTAAAAACTACTTGCTTACAAAATCAGGCATAAAAATACAAAAGTATCACAGCACACTTACTGAAAAATTGAGGACTCTCATTTTTACCATATAATTATAAAATAAATCAATTGGAATACAAATACAGTACTTACATTTCAGTGTAGAATATATAGAGCAATACAAACAAGTCATTGTCTGTATGAAATTTTAGTTCATGCTGACTTTGCTAGTCCTTTTTATGTAGCCTGTTGTAAAACCAGACAAATATCTGGATAAGTTCATGTACTCCCTGGAAGGCCTCTGAGTATCACCAGGGGTACACATACTCCTGGTTGAGAACCAGAGGGTTACAGGATTGCCCTTCAGCCTTTACACAGGAAGGGGTGACAGTTAGTGGTTTCCCTTCCACAGACCCCCCACAGAAAGCCTATTTCTGTGCAGAAGACGACATAAAATTTACCCTTAAAGAATGACAGCAGAGTGTGGAGTCGCCTTCCTGATAAGATTGATACCAGTCTCCAGAAGTGAAACAGCTGCTATGATGAGTTATGGAGTAAACTTCAGGAAAAGCAGGGGTACCACATTCATTCTATTTTGTTTTTAACTTTGTTCCATTATGCAGGGTATAAGATCCAATCTACTACAGACTTCAGTATTATGTCAGTGTTTGCAGAAGGATATAATATGGCCTTTATATAGTGACTATTATCATTACTTATTAATGACATCATTATTTAGAGGCCAGATTTTCAAGAAACCTAGAACCCAATAGTTCCCACA
Source organism: Dermatemys mawii (assembly GCA_007922305.1). Classification (NCBI taxonomy): domain Eukaryota; kingdom Metazoa; phylum Chordata; order Testudines; family Dermatemydidae; genus Dermatemys; species Dermatemys mawii. Next base: position 26,831,940 of record ML677326.1, read on the forward strand.
GAGAACATTCCCATTGAAAATATGTTTGCTGTATTTTGTTGTTTAAGAACAATGGTAGTTACTGGGTGCTGAGGTCTTTCTAAAATATGGCCCATAGTGTGTTACTATCATATTGCTCTGTGTGAAAATATGCTACCTTTAGTAACACCATTTTCTGCCCTTTGTTTCTCTCTCCCTTTCCTATCTTTTATCTTTCATCTTTTTTTCCCCTTCTGTATATCTATGCCTGTAACAGTTCCCAATTCCTACCTCTTTTCCCATCTCCACCTTCTAAACTGATCAGCAATGAAGTAATTAATACTGACATTCAGAGTACAGATACTCCCCGGGTTACGGAAGACCCGACTTACGCAAATTCGCACTTACGGAAAAAGTTCCGTAAATAGGCATTTTGGGGGCTTTTGCATAATAGTTGGAGATACATTTCTGACTAACACAAAATTCGACTTACACAAGGCTTTCTGGAACGGAATGTTTGCACAAGTTGGGAAGCATCTGTACCATCATCATAAGGCTTTTGAGTTAACACCTCAATTAGATAAATGGGAGACAAACAAGTTCACACCTCTCACAGCCATTGTTTTGAGCTGTCCACTTGCAGGTTTTGGCAGACAACACTGTATTGGCTTGAACTCATTTCACATTAGGAAAGTTTTCTTGACAATTATGAAGGCTAAAAACTTAGTGGAGGGTTCAAATGAAAGATTAGATATGTTCAGAATCATCAGTATCAAATAGACCACAAAAATCCATCCTGTGGGCAGGATATAGCTTTTGGGCTGTTATTTGACACCAATGACGTAAAGCTGCTAAATATAATATATATATATTGGGAGGGAGGCATTTTCACCAAAAGTGAAGGGGGACATTGGCAACAAAAGTCACCATGATGGGAAGAAAAATCCTAACCCTAACCCATGATGGCAAGAAAGACCAACAATATGAAAAAATAACCCAAAAGCCAAAAAACACAACATGTGTGTCTTTGGAATGAATAGCACTAAGAAACAGTGAATTTGTATTTGATTTGTTGATCGACTTCTTGGAAGCTGCGTCCCAGTATAATGAGTAATCCTATGATGATGAATATAACAAATTCTCTGTTAACTCATTTCTCTGCCAAGCACAACCAGAGGCAAACTTTCTAATAGGAGGTGCTATTCTCTCCAACTTTGAAATCTAAAGCTAATTTCAGCCTAAAAAGAATTTGCAGTAAAATAACTGTACCGAAATATGTTGTATGCATTGTTGGTGTAGCGGTGTCAGTCCCAGGACATTAGAGAGACAAGGTGAGTGAGGTAATATCTTTTATTGGACCAACTTCTGTTGGTGACAGAGAAAAGCTTTTACGTTTACACAGATCTCTTTCAGGTCTGTGGGTGAAACTGTTTCTGAAGAAATGATATATGCATGAAAAAACATACAGATATATATAAAAACACATGCATATAAGATCATAAGAACTATGCTGCCAAAATCTTGATTTACCTGTAGCCTGATTTAGTAGCAGAATGGACATTGCTTTCAACTGTTTAGGTCTGCAGAGGCCACTGCAAAATTGACCAGAGATCAAATACATATCAATTTGTTTCCTATGCACATTGAAAGAAAGAAAAGCTTGCAGACCTGAAACAGTCAATAATCCAACAGGCTGACAATCAAAACTCTTTGTAACTGGTACAATCTCTATCCTGATGTGACACCAGTTTATGTTTGGGTAGTTGAAGTCACCCATTCCTGTTCAAATTAATATCATTTATGCATGTGCCTAGCTGCCAAACTCTGAATGTCAGATAATTCTAATTTTAGCCCTGAATCACACTGATGGGAGTCAGGAGCAGGGTTCACTTTTGTCAGTTAAGAAGGGAAAAAACAAAACAAAAAACAAATTACAACCACAATCTCTGTCCAAGGTGCTCAGCTCAAATCTTGTTTGCTGCACTGGATAGTTTTCTTTCTAAAATTGACGTTAAATTAATGGACAATGATCTGATGGAACTGTCGACAACTTTTTTGACATCGCTGCACTGGACAGGTTTGCTTGGAATTGTACAATTCAGTTATTTGCAGAGTTGGAATCATTTCATTTCTGTCTATCTGGGGAGGCATTTTACACCCCTACCCCACCCCTCAAAAATATAGAGAGAGAGATGTGTTGATAGGCTCCATCTAAACTGCTTGCTGGCTAAACTTGGAGACATTTTGAAATTGATAGATATAGGGTTAGTTTTATCTACTGGAAATGCTACAAATATGTTTTCCTCCAGTTTAACGTGAGGGGGAAAATTAATTAAGAAACACTGGTAGAGACTAAAGTCTGATTCATATCTTAGTTATGACAAGTGAACCTGAAATACTCAAAGTCTTCCTTCTTGAGGAAGCTGTTGATTGATTTGGTAGGATGAACATTCATTCATACATACATCTCCTCCAAGTGATTTTTGCCATTATTGTATCTTAAAGAACACCACTCTGTCCATTTCTCTCCCATCAGCTAAAGTGATTCTGCATGTTACATTTCCTTTGAATCGGTAATTGGCAATCATGAAAAATGGAACAGAAAATATTATTCATAGATGCTGTGGGTGTGCTATACAATTTATCACATCTTCAAAGCACTTCATAAACATTAATTAATCCCCACACCACAACTGTGAAATGGGTAAGCATTGGTTAGCCCATTCTGAAGACAAGGAAACTGAGATACAAAGAGGCTAAGGCTAAAATTATTAAAAGCATCCACTAGTTCTTAGTACCTAACTTGAACAATGAGGACTAGATTTTTCAGAGGATTTGAGCAATCCTATAGCTTCCATTGACTACTTGGAGTTGTTGATGCTCAGCATCTTTAAATAATGGACTCAAGTGGGCTATAGGAGTGCAAAGTTGGGCATCCAAATCAGCTTATGCTTTTGATAATTTTAGCCTAAGTTAGCTAAAGCCATAGTGGAAGTCCATGTCAAGATTAAAACTCAAGACAATGTGGCTCCTAGTCCAAAGTTGTGACCATTAGACCAGTCCTATGATAGAACAAAATTTGTTCTGTATAACAAAAAAGATTCAAATGTCCATACAAACACATCAGTTAGTTGTCAATACACAAGATACAGTGTCATAACTGAAAAATGCACAGAAGAGATTAAATTGACCACATTTTATTACACAATAAAAATACTGACAAGGTTTTCAAAACACAGGTACCGAAAATTAGTCTCCTTATGTAGGCACCAGAATTTCAAAACTGCTAAGTATCCAGGACCTCCCAAAAATCGGTCCAGTTATTAGGCATGTAACTATGAATTTAGTAGCCCAACTCTATGCAAACATTTTTCAAAATCTTGACTTATGCATTGTCATTCCTGTAACCTTTGAGATATACATTTATACAGCACCAATGTACAAATAACTGGCTACTTACAGAATACATGCGCCCTCTGACAAAAAATATGCAAATTGACCACAGACTCCAAGATGTTCTTGCAAAATTTAGACTGCAAAGATTTTGCATATAAAATAGTTTAGGATATTGGAAAGCATGGATTCTGTGTTGAGGTTACGTGTTTACCACCTACCTTAATGTCTTCTGTCACAAAGAATATGATTTAGTTGAATTACAGTTGATTGTTGGAGATGTCAGTTTCCATTAACTAAAGAAAGAATTCACTAGAAGATACTACCTTATGCTCACATATTTCTGTAGGAGCGCTCTTAACCCTTGGTGATAGGAGTCAGGACTTATCAACCCAAAGCGCTCATGCAAAATACATTAGTGCCTAATGTCAGGAGATCTGGATCAGTCAGCAGCAAGGGAGTTAATTTACTAACTAAAACATCTTCTCATCTGTCCTTGTTTCTTCTTTCAGAGGCAAATGGCCCAAGATAGACAGCAAAGTAAGGGCCATGTTTCCTCTTTTTAAAAACAGGTTCTCTTACCATTTTCATCCCCATTCTCTCATGCGCCTTCTTCTTCAAGGCCACTACCGGTGCAGCTCTATACATGGGGTATTCAAAGAGCCATTCCATGGATCCAACAGCTTCTCGAACAGGTGCAATGATCTGACGATGCCATTTTGGAAAGGCAGACAGTCAAACAGGTGGGTGGCAAAGCGGCAGCAGTGGAGGAGAAAGAAATGCTGGAAGATCAGCAATGGTCAGCATTCTTAGCAGCCACGATGCCAGTCAGCCTTGGGATAGAGCCTACCAAATGATGGGAGATGGGGAGAGTGAAGAGGCAGGCTTGTAAGGTAAAGATAAGTGGCTGGGAGCAGGAGGAGAGCTAGACATGGGGGATGGGGGAGGGAGAGAGATAGCAGAGGAAAGCTGGTTCAGTGAAAAGAAAAGTGCTGTGCAGTGAATTTTTTGATCACTGCTCTGAAACATTTAACTATCTCTTGTTGGTTTAATCTGCCCCTGTCCGGGAAGGCAGGCAGATGAGTTGCTTCTTAAGAAGCAGGGGGTGTTAGGGGGCTGAACAGGGCAGTGGGGGAGGATTCTGAGGCTGAAAATGGGGAATTAGGAGTATGGTTGGTTACTACAAAGCATGGGGAAAATTCAGAGAGGAAAATCATGAGGGGGTAAGAAAAAGTTGACTGGTAGGAGTTGGGAGGAGTGCTGGTGCTGCAAATAATGCCAGCCATTGTCCCCTGATAGGATGTTTGCAGACAGAGGGAGCAGAGAGTTGAACCTGCAGCTGCAGAAGAGAATGGCAGCAGCACAATTGATATGCCCACCATTCACTTTCCACAGGTTTTACCAGTTTTTGCACCCTGCACACACTGGAAGCTGATTTATACTAGCTACTCCTGCATTTAAAAATAATGACTGTTGCCAGCAGGGTCTTCCACAAAAGTTTCCCTGGCTTGCAGGGACAGACGCTTCCCTTTTTGGAGAATGTCAGAGAAACCAGTCAAGGATGTTGTTTGAGCACTAAGCTCTGAATGAAAGAGTAACCACTGCAGTTAGAGGGTGGCCATGGAAGCTTAGAGCTAACCATAGTTCTTGCTAGGATGATTCTGATCCAGCAAGGAAAAACTACTGTTAACTGAGAATGACAGTCCCACTGACATGGCGTGTTGGGAAGGGGAATAACCCCATTTTATAGATTCATTTTTTTTTCTCTCCTTTAAATGTCTCTATGGTTCAACTGCACAATGTAATGGCCAAATTGCAAAGCCCTACTCGTTAACTGCTTTCTTTTCCCAAACACTCCTCCGCTCATAAAATCAAACACACCTAGAATCAGTCATAAAAATGGATTACT